>PKRV01001635.1:1197581-1346103 GCA_003709505.1 Hyphantria cunea | reverse complement strand
AATATACATTCCTGTATCACGGGATCTTTACAAATATACATGAAACGGACACAAAGTACAACCAGACTTAGAACAACAATTTATGGATCATACAAAGTGCTGCTCCATGTAGGATTTGAACCCACAATACTTTGCGCAGTAGGAAGCGGTGTGGTGACCATTGAAACCACTTTTTTTTTTCTTTGACGTGGTGGAATGCCTTTACGCACTTCGCTCCCCCCCTGCGGGTACAGGGGGTTCGCTTCGTGTGGGACTCCTGACTGACACCAGCCAGACTACCCACTAAACCACCACGGTGTGCCACTCTGCGCCTGAGACGGGAGAGATCCGGGAACCGCTTTCTTACGTCATCCGGGGGACCGACTGCTTAACGCAACCTCCGAATCACGGAGACGCTCATGGTATCGTGCCACCAGCATTCACCCATTCAGGTACTGACCGCGCCATCGTTGCTTACCATATGTGATTGTATCGAATCACCGAGTACAACTAGGCTATGAGCGCCTTTATTAATTTAGTTACTTACTACAGTTATTTTATCATTTAATCCTGGAATAACTTACGGGATACCTAACGATTCTTTAAAAGTATGAACAAATAGGATTACATAATAGCAATTCATCTTTTAGTATGTCTAATTACATCTTATTCTCTATACTCTGTGGTTTTTCCGATAACTAGTCTTTTAGCCAACTATTTTTGTTAGTGGGTATATTTTATTTACTCTATGCCTACCAGAATAATCTGACTGCCTCGGTGGCGCAGTAGTAGCGTAAGCGACTGCTGTTCACGAGGTCTCGGGTTCGAATCCTGGGTCGGACCAAATGTATGTATGATCTACAAATATTTGTTTCGGAGTTTGGATGTTTTCTATGTATAATATGTATGTATTTACAAAAAAAAAGTATTTGTGTATTAATATCAGTTGTCTAGTACCCATAATACAAGCTCTGCTTAGTTTGGGACTAGATGGCGTTGTGTGTTAGATGTCCGAAATATTTATTATTATTATTATTATAATAATCAATAAGCTCAATCGTAATTCCAGACTCGGGTCAATTGCGTGATAGCCTAGTTTATTTATTATCTATGTTTGCACTTAGTATTGTATATGTACAATGATAAGATGTACCGATAGACACATATTTGTATATATCACTAAGTTATGACGTGATACTGATAAAGATAATACTTTCATTTCGAATATTGAACAATTTTGTTAACGCATCACCATATTTTTTTCTATATTTGTTTAATCAGCTTTTGCCAGCGGCTTCGCGTGTATGCGTAATCAAGATCCAACGTATATCCGTGATAAATTTCATCGAAATCGGTTAAGCGGTTTAGCCGAGAAAGCATAACAGTAAGACCGAGTTATTTTCGAATATATGTATATTACTATGGACTATCAAGCTGTTTCTATCAGTAATTGATATTTTATAGTACATAATTTAGTAATTAAATATACATAATAAACTACTTTTATTTATATTATTATAAGTTTATAAAAAGTAAAATACTTGCTAGACTTTTTATGATAGCTTTTCCTATAGTAAACTAATCATGGCAAAAAATGTATAATTACACCTCTTGGTATAATTATGTTTCATTTACTTCCTCTTCAGCAATTAAAAAAAAGTATGATATGCTCAAACGCACATTTATCGCGTGTCATTTGAATAAAGCCTAAAAACTAAATTAAGAAACCTTCAAAATTAACACATTTAATAGTTAGGAAACAAAACTTTATTCGGTACATGAAGCAAAAACTTTTTTTACAAAGTATTTAATAGAACGTGTATTAAAATATATATATTTTATTCGCTAACCAATCCATAAACTTTAAGTACTTACCTCAAAAATAGTCGCCACAAAGAACTCTTAGCACCTTATCAATTACACATTAACTATATATTCATACAAAGGCACACAGATAATATAAAATCACTTTCTTTTATCGACTGATGTACAAAGAAACTCATTTGTTACAATGCTTATCTTTGTTACATTAGTGCATACCTATGTACTTTCATATCGAATGCAGGTTTTATTCATCAGGACAACAGGTATTATTGTTCAAACCACCGATGAAGTATGATTCTTTAACAGTCAGCTCATCAGCTGACGTGTGTGGGTGGTCTTTAATTAATAATCCCAAACTCTTCAAGGTGGCTGTTCTCTAGCTTTGTATAACTTTAAATTCCGAACGGTTCGAAGATGCGAACGAGATCTCAGGTTTTTTGTCGACCTCGATTTTAAAAAATTGAAAGACACAAATGAAGACTTGTTTTCAACAAATGTAGTACGAGTGTAAATTAATTAAGAAAATACAGTTTGATTACAAACTGTATTGTCAAATTCTATTATCGCGCTAATATTTAAGTAAAGTATGTAGATTTTTTTTGGGTCTCAGCTTTTTTCTTTCCTTTGGCTTTGCACGATATGTGCATTCAGTCAATGTCCTTTTTATACTTTTGAATTTCGAACTCTTAAAAAATGTTATCTTTGGGTTTAGTGTTATAGCTGTAAGTGAAAAGTGATTATCGATTTGAGCGTTGACCTGATTTCGACGTTCGTTGCACTCGATCATATTGGTTTTTAGATGAGATGCTAGCTTTTACCGTCTATACCTCTAGATGTTGTTGATATATCGTACATAGCTAAATTCTTTTAAGTTTTCACTACGTACAGTAGGGAGATTTATAATACAAATATTTTGATAGCTATATTTTCGGTGCCGTCCGAAGTTGGCAAAAGATTCAGAGAACCTACTGCCGTCTGACGTTTACTTCACGCTAACAAAAGTGAGAATTTTCTGATAGAATATTGTAAAAAATAATAATTTCTATGTGATTTCGATAAGTAGGTAAAGAAACTCTAGTAGTAAATATTATAAAACAAAATTAAGTTATCTATTGACAATACGTCTAGCTGTCTTGGAACAATAACAGTGCTTTGCAAAAGCAGTTGATACTTTGTAAAACAATCATTTTTTTTCATTTTTCTAACCATAAATGGAAATAGCCATACATCGTTACAAAACTTTAGCTACTTTTGTATTTCGAACGGTAAAGTCCCCATCAAAACATATTTTTTAATCTTTGTCACGATTTGACCATAGGCCTATGGAGATTTCATGAGTCACGTAATATTTAAAAATAAAAGAGACTGAAGAGTTAAACCATAGACAATGCAAAGTTGTGGTCAGATTTTTCGGTCAGAGTGTTTTGTCAAAATAAATTATTTATACATAAACATAACCGATAAGAAATGTTATCACATCATAAAACGTGTGAAAATGAATGTAGAACGTTAGCAAACTGGGACAGAGATAATAGACCTCGCATAGACAACATAGATAAACAATAAGCCCGTTTTAAAAATGCAAACAATACAATAAAAAATACCAACGCTGTTATTGACAACAGTTGTGAAAGTAACATTTATATATGATTAGGTGTAATTACTTGGAAAATAAAGTTAATTACTCAGAATTATAATAACATGTGTGTCGTGGAAAATTATAGTGTACTCAAAGGCCTCGCGATACGTATATCTCGATGCTCAAAGGCAGATTTGAACAACGGGCTATTTGCGTGCATTCGCGTGATATACAGCCAATCATAATGTGATACATCATCATATATATCCAGATTGCTGAATAGCGATTTTATAATAGAACAATATCAATAAAGAAACAATTAGTAATTAATTTGAAGCCGAGTCAATTTGTTCACTGATTTTAGGGGCGAAGTCTAACACAACACTACATACCTAGCTGATTAATGAGTATCTCTATGTTTAGTCAATAGTGTCAATACTATTAAATATCGACTAATAAGGTATTACAACACTGATGAAATGAAGTAATTAAGACTTATTATAATTTCACTAAAGCTATAGACTTTGTATTGTACGCGATAATCTTTTGAACTACTCAGTCACATTGTAAATATTAAATATTTAATATCAAGTTGTGACTTAAAAGGCCGAGTAGTAATCATAAACTCGAGTAAGTCAGTATAACTGAGGGAAACAGCAAATACCCATATACAGTAGTAACAATTTCAAAATTAAAACAATCAAAAAAGCATAGAGAATGTAAGTAGGTATTTGCTTACCAAGGTTATGAGCAGTAATTTCACGTTCCTTCAATAATTTACAGCATAAATTGTGGAATGATTACCTGTTGACAAAAAAAAACAATAATTAATCACTAATTTGTATACACCTTGAATTATCATAGCCAGTTTCATTAAAAACAGGTCTTATCAATCACGTAAACAATTATAGTAATCAGAAAGGGATAAAATTGAAAGTTGTTTGTGATAACGCGATCAGCTGATTGAGTGGCAGACTGACTATCCCTGAACTCGTAATAAAGCTTTGATCAATTATTGAATCCAAAATAATTAAATTTGTTTTGGTTTTTGGATAACTTGGCATTACTTTTTGTTCAGATTGTATGTTCAGTCAAGCTAAACATGGATTAATAATAAAGAAAGTGGTATGTAAGGGTCACTCAAAGATTACGGATAATCGTTCTATATTATCATAGAGCCTGGGTCAGAGGAGTGTTGGTTTATTTCCATTTTCCTTTTGCTGTCATTTTGACATACTTCATGCATCACTTCCTCGGAAGTGTCTTTTTTGTGGATCCTAGGGTTTTTTCAGAGAGAACATTGCATTAACAGTTGTGATCGAAAATTAATCTTTAAACTATCAATCGACTTCGTTCATATCAATGGTCCTTCGAAATTTCGAAAGATCCATGTTCAACATTACGACCACATTGACAAAATACGTTAATAGCATATCGTTGTTTTTATTTATTATTAATCCTTTTTGTCTATTTAAAGAATTGTTATAAATTGTTTGCTTCGTTACAGTCGCTCTCCGAGTTTCAAGTATCCAGTACTTTTCGCATCCATTTGGAATAATTGCATAAACATGTCCGATTTTAATGGGCGTAAAGCTGGTCGAGGACTGGTCCGACCGGTTTCTTTGTGGGTCTCCAGTCTCGCTGTCTTCCGTGTATACCGTAGGCAGGTATTACACGAGATTTTAAAATAATTAGGGATTTATTAACACACATATTATGCAACATACTACGACAATAGTATACATATGGTAAATCAGTATTACATAATAAATAAATAATTTCTTGATTAAGCATTTGTTCCTATGTTTCACCAAAATGGCTTTAAAATGTAAATATCGTTAACTACATCCAATGAATTTATCATATCGAAGTACTGATATGTCTTTAGATCAATTGAGGTTTTGTAATATACCTATTAAAACTGTTTGGTATTGAAAGGGACCAAAAAGTTTATTAAATAACAAAAAAGTATATTGACAAACATATCGGCTTCCATCGAAATGAAGCTGAAAATACGGTCCTATCGTAACTACCTAATTCACAAAAGTAAATAAACGTCACATATTTGAATGAGTTCGGTAAGTCATTGACACGATGACAGCACATGCTCATTTAAATATTGGGATATTTTAGTGATTTATTTATTAAAAAATCAGAATATATTCCTGATTTCTGAACGATGACACATCATAGATATAAATATGCAATGTCTGAAGAACGTTTTAAACGGTATTAGAAATCAGTTTTTTCACTACTTTCAGGATTCTCAGTTTTTAAATTTCTAGTCGCAGATAAACAGGCATAGACAAAAAAAATTTACTATGCTCTAGTTGACATACGATTTTTAAAAATAAATAAATTTGAGGAATTCTCTTTTCTCATCTTTTAAGAGGTTTATTATTGCAATTATATACGAAACCTATATGCGATCAGTTATTGTAGCAAAAATATCAGGAGCACGTATCCAAATGGATATCACGTTTTCGTTTGGTCCGATTATAGTGATTGGACTAGAATACCAATGACGTACACTGAGCTCTAGGCAGACAGACCGATGCTCATTTTTATGCTTACAATAATATTTATTTTGATGCAAGTAAACATACTTCTAGAAAACGTAGCATCTAATAATAACATTCCCAAGGTTGTTTAAATTATTTATTTTAGATACCTAGCGTAAAACCACTGCACGGAGAAGAAAAACTTGATACAAACTGTACCAACCCTTTGATAAGTGTGATACATTAGTTCAAAACTACTAAGATTCTTCTAATGAGAGGCCTATGAAAGGGTGTTGGTGATGATGAATATTGATCCCTGATATCGGATGTTGTTCTATAGAGAAGATTGCAATGAAATAATTAATTTCTCTGAGAGTTCGAATGATCGAACGTCTACATGTCAAACACACACTTCGTCAGTTTACATTCTAGAATTAAAATCACTTTTGACCTTTGATGATGCCATAAGGCGAAACCGGTCAGGTGTAAACATAAATAAAATCGTGGAATAAGTTCAAGCATTTAATTCTAGAATGAATGAGAAAATGAGAAAGACAATTTTAATTCTAGAATGCAACAAGTGCCGACAGTCGAGAGTATAAATACGTCAGTTATACTATTATAAAGATGTTCAGCCTTTAATTGAGGTCATTAAATAAAAAATATTTAGTGCTAACGTACTCTGATAAAAAACAATCTGTTTATATAAGACTCAAATATTTGCCGCTCTTAAATAAGATCGTGTGAAGATTTAGAGCAAACAATTAATTTATCAGCTTCACTGTTCCCAACTGGAATGTTCTCGTTGATACCATACCACCGCCCTTATTCATCCTGCGCGTGTCTTTGTGGGCACTAAGGTAGCGAATAACGAACAACAATAGCACCGCAAGAGAGGAAAAGCTTGTCACAAAGTCCCTATATCAACCCATTGGCCCAGCTGATGTAGTAGACTAAACCTCCTTTCCAAGCAGAGGCTTTTGTCCAACAGCGTACTACACTATTAAAGTATTATAGTGGTAATATATATTAAAAAAAACATGATAATATTTTACGTTGCATTGACGGTAAACAGACAGCCATCTTCTCTTTACAATAACAGACAATAAAGTGTTATTGTAGGTTTCGGAACGTCAAGTTTAAAACGTTCTAATTTTAAAATCTGCGCGCCAAATTCACCTTACTATCTACCAACCGTCAAGGTGTACCTTTGATTAAAACATGTGGAGGTCACCTTTAGTTCTATTTTGTACTTTATTTTCCTGGTAAACTGGTAACTAATGTTAATTGCTATATGCCCCCTTTAGCCAAGATGGAAATGTTTCGCGTCGATTATTGTTTGCACAACCGCTAAGGCAGTTCTATTCTGTTGTATTGTTGGCTAATATTTTGTTTTGACCAAGTGATATAGTTTTAAAAGACGTGTTTCCCATTTATTTATTAGTTCTACTATGGTTTACGTTTGTAGAATTGCAACTTGGCTATAGGGGCAGTTTAGAAAGAGATGCTTTTTATCATCATTTCTCAGTCCTTATCCTAATTTTTTTTGGAGTGTGACATTGGAAAAAACACAAGCAACAACAACAACAAAGTGGTTTTCCCACGGTAAAAATAAAAGTAAATAAATCTTTAGTTATACGATTAGCTGTTTTACCCTCGTTTTGTTGATTTCGAATCGGATTTTTTTCACTATTTTATTGGTTATAATATATATTTTTTCCAAAATATAGCCTAACTTAAACCTATAACATAAGCTATCCGCCAGTGAAAGTCTCTTCAAATTCGCTCCTGCTATAACAGAGATTAGACGGAAACAGACAAACAAAAATTAAAAAAAATGCTTTTTTGATTTAAGTAGCGTATATACTTTTACTGTACTGTGTTTTCAATGAAAAGCTGAATTTGAAATTACAAATAGACCATTCAGTTTCATTTATTTGTAAAGATTGTTATTTACAATACTATTTATAACTTTTTTCTTATGTATGATGTTCTCCTAGCCGATAACGGCCACGGCGGCCAGTCTCAACGGAGACCAGCCAAATACGCAGGAGATATTATAGTGCACAAGTGTGTGCGCAAACACAGGTACACTCTCTGTTCCCTCTCTCTCATAATCCGATAGGACGGTTAACCGACACGACCGGGGAGAGATAAGGCGTAGGACCGACAGCTTTACGTGCTCTCCGAGGCACGGGGGTTCAGGCTCCAACTGCCAAACTCCGAGCTGTTATTAAGTATTTATATAATCAAAAAAACTCAATAACAATTTTGACCCGACCCGGGATTTGAACCCGAGACCTCTTGATTGGCAGTCGCATATTTCAACCGCTAGACCAACGAGGCAATTCTTATGTATATAGTCTATGTGAAGTTTAATCATAACAGTTCTGATAGACAGTTGTATGGCGAGTACGAAAATTCACTTGTCTCGAATATTCCCACGTTTGTTTTGTGATCTCGAGGCTTTCGAGATTCACGACACTGGCATTGATGACCGGTCAATCATTTTGATGAAGACGAGACTTTTGGAGAACAGACTCGGTTCTATTAGCTTATAAAATTAAATGGGTATTATAAGTTTAGTAAGAATTTACGAAGTACGAAAAGAAATTGAGTTATAAATTAACTTATTAATCGTATATAACTCAAAACCACTAGAATTAAAAAAGCGATCTGGATGAAATTTATACCTATAACGTCTCTGGTATTGCGGGTATCCATGGGCGGTGGTAGTCGCTTACCATCAAGCGATAGGTCTGCTCATTTGCCCCTTATTCCGTAAAAAAAGGAAGGGGCCCAGTACAGGTAAGAGAAAAATTTCACAAAAATGTTTCTTTTAATGTGAAAACGTCACAAGAATGTTTCTTTTTATCTGAGCCTCCCAAAGTATGTCTGTCATGAAAAGCATGCGCAGAATCCGAGAGTAGTGGTCACCACACACATTGCGAATGCAGACAAAGCAATGATTTAATTTATTCCAATGCAGACAGACGTAGACGATGATGCGCAGATTAGCTAGTTCTATATAAATATATCTACTACGTATATATTTATATAGAACTAGCTTCTATATAAATATATTGACACCGTGGGAGAGCCACGCTTCAGCATGCATGCTTGACCGAAGTGATACCACGACCTCACAGAAAACCGGTGTTAAACAGCGCAGGCGATGTGTTTCACCAAGTGAGTAAGGATACTGGAGGCCCATTTTTTTTTACGTGGTGGAATGCGTTACGCACTTCGCTCCCCCCCGCGGGGACAGGGGGTTCGCTTCGTGTAGGACTCCTGACTGACTCGTCAGACTACCCACTAAACCACCACGGTGTGCCACTTTGCGCCTGAGACGGAGGATACTGGAGGCCCATAATCCAACCCTTCCCCTCATCCCCCAAGGCCGGCAAAGCACTTGTGACGCCTCTGGTGTTACGGGTGTCCATGCGCGGCGGTAATCGCTTACCATCAGGCGATACGTCTGCTTGTATGCCCCCTATTCCATAAAAAAAAACATTTGTTTACCGTTTTAACTTTAATCAGACTCTCTATTAAAAACCCAATTAATCAAATCACTCCATTTAACTCATTTTAAATACATAAATTGATAAAGCCATTAAAGTGAAATCAAAATCCAATAACAATTTTATTATAATAGCATTTTCTTTATGAAAACAGAAGTTTATTAAGATTAAGTTGTAAATTAATACAACGCAATTTCAATTATGTTTGTGATGGTGTTAAATTGTGATGATTAAGGCAAGAAAAAGGCGGTGTTATTAACTTTAATAGCTGGTCTGTTAAGGATGTCAAACCCTAGGGGTCATGACCTCCGCTGGTAGGGGTCCGGATGGCGTAAGAACGCGGTCCCCGGATCTCTGCCGTCTCAGGCGCAGAGTGGCACACCGTGTGGTTTTCGTCGGTTCGATTCCGACACACCGCCACGCTGCAAACCCCGGTGGAGTGAAGGCCAGAGGGGGTTTTCACACGTACAAAGGTTCATGAACTCCTGACATTTCAAGGTTGTCCGACATGCACCGACTGCCACGGTGGCGTAGTGCTAGCCTATGCGACTGTACTGCAAGCAAGCGACCAGTACCATTACAGCAGCAGTACAGGGTCTCAGGTACGATTCCCGGGATTAAATGTTTGTAGGATCTGTAATTGTTTGTTTCGGGGTTTGGGTGCTCGCCAACTGCGAGTCGCACCGAGGTTTTTGTACAAACATATAGGTATATTACATGATGTAACTAAAATGTATGCCTTTCGCAATTTTTCCTTTATCTGTGTTATAAGACGTTGCTTCGTACCAAAATTTCAAGATTCGCAGATCACGAGAAGTACCCTGTAGGTTATGATTCCCTTGCGAGTGTTGAAAATTTCGGTTGGCTTAGAAGTTTGATTTGTCATAGCTCCAAGGGACAGTAGACCTGTGCATTTGATATGAATACTAGCTTGAAACCTCCACGCGTTCCTATGAAGAAGGGTCGTGACAGTCAGTCAGTATATATTGATATTACTTGTCTAATACCCATAGTAAAATCTCTGCTTAGTTTGGGACTAGATGGGCGCTCATAATTATACACAGAAACACCCATTCAAGCAAACATCTAATGCTTATGCACAAAAATGTTTAAGTTGTGCGAGAGTTGAACCCGCTACATTAGCAAATCAGTCCATTAAACAAACCTTGGCTGACTGCATGGTTAGCCTTGTGGTTTAAGCGGTCGCCACGCCACTTTCTACTGCGCCAAGTGTTATAGGTTCGAATCCCACACGCGACAACACTTTGTGTGATCCACATATTGTTGTCCTGAGTCTGGGTATTTTTTGTGTCCGTTACATGTATGTTTGTAAAGTCCCTCGAAACATAGGATGTATATTCCTAATGCGGTAGTACTCAGTACGTTTGCTGTAAGGTAATGTAAAGGAGAGTGAACGTAAAGAAAATCCGGAGTCCAATGCTCCCCACTCGTATACATCGGGGTGAATGATTCGGAACAAACGCAGCAATCGATTGACGTCGCCGGCGGGTCATTGAATCGCCGTCTATATGTTAATCAGGCGATAAAGAACGCAACCGTGGCGGTTCTCAGATCAAACGCGTTTTAATTTTTGTATGTTTGTCACCGGCGTATACAAAGAATCGTAATGCGGTAACCTTGTCTTATTGAATTGATGCTTTATAGCTGGTTGTGTCTTTTTAACCTAACTCAGATTTCAATTCGATATACATATATAAAATACTAGCTTTTGCCCGCGGTTCCGTCCGCTTGTATGTCGGATATTGTGGTACAAAGTAGTCAATATAAACCGCGGTATAATCTGCAGGTAACGCCACGGGTCGAAGCTAACCTAAAAAAGTTACTCCTTATATCACCAGCTATCTGCTAGTGAAAGTCTCATCAAAACAACACCGACACCGACGAACAAACAGGAAGACCGACAAAAAGATTGATTTATTTTGGTATATGTACGGTGTGTACACTACTGTCTTGTTGAAATTATTATTTAACGACCGAACACATTTAACTAATCAATAACGGTTAATAATCTTTGTAATGTGTTACACACGTTACTAAGAACAATATTATGTATCAACGTTACTATATTATATTATCAAACTAGACTTACTAATGCCGTACGAGTACCCACTCCCCAGTACCAGCCCCTCTAGCCGAGTTGCATTCTACAAACGTAAACATTAATAGAAAACTTGTCACTTTTATGACGTAACACAAAACTAAGTCACGTGGTCAAAATATTAGTCAATAATACAAGAAAATAGAGGCGTAGAAAGAGAATCGACGAGAAACGCTCGTAACGTGGCTAGAGTTACTTTACAACATTGTAGTCAATTCTATTGTTTGAAAAGTCTCTCAATTCAAACTCATTAAAAATGAGTTTTGTCCTTTCAAATGACGATCTAAATATCAAAGATTGACAAAAAAAATTCATTCACATATAACTTCTTATGTTGATTTTGTAAAGAGGTTCCATCAATATAATTTTAAAGAAACTTTAGTGCCACTACAACATTAGGCATCCTTACCAACAGATTACTAAATACTGTAACCCTGAATTCTTTAACTCGATCCGGTTTAGTGATGGGCGGGACGGTTCCCAAGTTTCAAATCTGATTTTGAGTCAGTCCAGTTCATTCCAGATCTGTCAACTTCACTCGAGTGAATGCCCTCTTCAATATCTTCAAGTCTCAGTGGCATTAAAGGTGAATCATCTTTATATATTGAATATAAAAATAAACAGGAATTCAAATCGAATTGGGTCACTGAAGCTCGGAATACAACTGAAGACAATTATTGTTTTGTTTGTCCAATTGCAATTTACTGTTATTTAAAAGACATCAAACTTTGTGATTCATCGAATGGCAACTTTTAAGAAATACGCCTACTACAATTAAACTTTATTATCGTAACAAATATTGTTGAATTACAAACACTTCTTTTTTCGAAGTCTGATGATGATGTTCTCCTAGCCGACTACGGCCACGGCGGCCAGTCTAAACGGAGACCAGCCAACTACGCAGCAGATATATAGTGCACAAGTATGTACGCAATCACAGCTGCACTCTCTGTTCCTTCTCTTTCATAATCCGATGGGAAGGTTAACCGACACGATCGGGGAGAGATCGGACGCAGGAGCGACAGCTTTACGTGCTCTCCGAGGCACGAAGTCTATAAAGAATAATCTTTACGTTAAAAATAT
This sequence comes from Hyphantria cunea, assembly GCA_003709505.1. NCBI lineage: Eukaryota > Metazoa > Arthropoda > Insecta > Lepidoptera > Erebidae > Hyphantria > Hyphantria cunea. The sequence goes on along the minus strand of PKRV01001635.1, from coordinate 1,333,497 downwards.
CTTAATTAATTCATTGGCAAATCTGATTTCAAGTCAAGCTAATTTGTTTCGTCTTTATTCTTATTTTAGTGCAAAATGATAAAAAATGGCTTGAAACTTCTCGGCTGATGTGATATTATACCAGTTATAAATTGTTACACAATATGTATTGTCACGACGTTCAGTTTCAAGGATAGCGGTGTTAATGTTTGTATTGGTAAATCAAATATTTGTGTGACCTAATTACAATGAATTTGTAATTTAAATACATTAGTAATAGTATTTATTTACTGACGATAATGTAGGGAACTAGGTGCCGGGCCGTGTGGTGACGAATTAAAAATATAGCGTCACAAACTAACAAACTACCTTTGAAACAAACTAACTTGTCTCGTCGACGGGTAAAGTAGACCAAAGCCTTTTTTCTAAGAAGCCTTTGGAGGAGGACTCCTATCAAACTCATCGTTTGTTACCGTGGGAGAGCCACACTTCGGCATGTATGGGCCGCCTCGAACGGAGTGATACCACGGCCTCAACAAAAACCGGTGTGAAACAGCGCTTACGCTGTGTTTCACCGAGTGAGTGAGGATATCGGAGGCCCATTCCGCAACCCCTCTCTCGTCTCCCTCACCATTCATAAAATGTCGGCAACACACTTGTGACGCCTCTGGTGTTGCACCATATTCCATAGAAAAAAAACAGCAGTGGACTTTTAAAGGCTGTTGATGAACTAGAAGAACAATAAAAATTTTATATCAAGAAGAAAAATGTTATTTCATTACAAATGCAGTACAAACTATGATGAGCTTAATCTCAGACCACGTGTGTATAATAAATTCTAAGTGAATTAATTCGCAGTACCTGAATACACGATAGACCATTCGACAGCATGACATGATGATGCAAGAGCCAGATTTTTCTTAAAAGAGAATTTCAATTCCCTTTTGCTTCGTTTGTAATCACAAAAACATACATATATTCATATATGTGTATATCAGAGTTAAAAACTTGCAAAATTGATTTATAATTCAGAAAAAAATCCATGAGAATTCATGCTCTAGTTATTTTAATTTATCTACTAACAAATTAGGAAGTGGATTAAGACATTAATGATTACATAAAAAAGGTGTTCAGTAAGAACAGGTACAATCAAAGGATATTTAAATGTAGGTAACTCAAAATAAAATAAATAAGGAAATGAAATACAATAAGGTAGAAGAAGAGCACAGGTAAAAAATATTGAGCAAAAAACTAAACAAAGAACGCTTTAATATGTATGTGTAGTGCCCAAGGACCCGACTGGATATTATTACACAAGTTGGCCGCCAGTCTAGACAGGACACAATGGGCTAGACGTTTCAAGAAAATCAACCAATGCCGTTTCGTTTTATTATCAGGTCTTAGAAGTCCAAACTCGTACTACATAGGAAGTATGGTAAGCTATAAAAATTTAATTGAAAACAGCCCAGACGAGGCTGTGTTCAAATATTTGCAGTAGTGCCGCGACGTTAGTGAAAATAAGGATTGCAATTTTATAGCAGACAGACAGCAGCAGGGGGTATGGCGAAAGATGCAGTTTCAAGTTTAATTCACGCATGTCTAGACGGGAGAGAGCAGAAGGAATTTATTGTAACAACATTATTGAAGTATTCAGAGCCGTCTGGAGCTGCGAAGAACGAAGCCATTAATGCTAAAATTACTCTCGTTACTTTATAACAAGAATGAAAACGATTTTAAAAACTACTTTCCTTGTAATTGAAATTTTGTTTTGAATATAATAGTTTCTACGAAATATTGATTCATCTGTGAATTCATCGAACGTATACATTACGCATGAAACTACAATGAAAATAAATCACATTGTTTACCAAACCAAGCGTTTTTAGCAACATTATGGTGTAACGATCACCATAAACTGCAGGATTTAATAATAAAATAGAGCATGTAGTATACATACAACAAGATAGGTGTCAATAGCTGCAGATAAATGCTGGTGACGATATAGGGGAACACATCTGTCTTGCTTAGAAAAGTATCTTGACTGAAATTTATCCATACAATAGGCAGAATTCGCAATAATAAATACGTAATACGAACAGTTAATAATACAATAGAATACACGAGTTTTATTATAAACCTAAGACGCAATAGCTTAGAGAGTCAGTAGTACAAAGGGTCTCGGTATTTCAAGACACCGGTCATGTAAATATTTTCCTTAACACGCTGGAGTCGGGCCAAATTGCCGAGACGAGTTTATACCTTAAAATTACTTTATTTAGACATTGATTATTCCCCTTAGTCGGGCGCTGCAACGGTATACCTACTGGACCCGTTACAGTAATGAAGAGTTACTTAAGAACTGTTACTCAAGATTTCTCTTTAATTAACCGGTCTCCTGAATTTTTTATTTCGTATTTAACTTTGATCACTGTGAATTGTTTTACTAGCTGACCTGCAGTTTCACACGCATTTATGATCATTGCTCAGCTTAAGCCATAGTGTGATAGTCTATCGCCTTTTACAAATGCCTTTAAATAAAATTGTTTGTTTTAGAGAATTTTAATAAGCCAATATTTTAAGCATTGTTTGATAAATACACTTTAATCGTATTTTTTTTATACGACTTATTTTATTAACTTCTACATTTGTACCAATTTATTTTGTGAAGAAATTTTTAAAATATTTTTTATTCTTTCTTCGACTTCATATTAACTTGATAAATGTAAAACATTGTCAAAAAGTCCATAACAAAATTAACACACTAAAAATAAACGGCTTAAGATATAAGATTAAAGCTTAAAAAAAAAACCTAAACACTTACACTAATTCCTAAACAATTTGGAGTTGGCGCCAAACAAGCAAATTAATTATTACGTCAAATGAAATTATGACAGCGTAATTCATGACGCGTCTCTTTGCGGATATGTTTTTGAAGTATAGTTTTGATTGAGTTTTTGGCACCGACTGAAAATAATAGTTTATTTAAATGTACATGTGTATTGTGAGAGTTTACTTAGCAAGCATTTTTATACGATGATAATGAGCTAAAAGAGTAATGTATCGGTGTCTGGAATTACTTTTCGTTCTTTTATGCACTCTTATAAAGTTGCATATTAAATTTCAAGATAGCTTCAATAATTTAGTTGTCATAAAACATCATAGACAGATTAACTTTTTTGCCACAATATTAATTATTTCTTAAGTAAGTTTTAGTGAAAATTATCATAATCTTTAGCAAGTTTTATGTCAAAAAAACCGTTTATAAGAAGTGATATAAGTTCAAGGTCATCTTTTGTCTTCTGAAGGTGCATTAACATCTATAACAAGGTCGATCGTCTTGGTTATATGACTCATTCCAATCTGTCTGATTCTGTGAAATAAATAAATTGAGCACAAATTCTTCTAAGGAGGATAAACAATCGCTTCACATTGATCAATTTCTAGATAATTAATATGTGTGTTATTTAACGCCCTACTTGTAACTTCAGCAAATTATCTAGCCTGTTTTTGGCCTGTAGCATCTCCTGTGACCTCATCTAGCTATGGTAAACGGTAAAGCTGTATGTCGGACTCAAATAGATTTAAACCACAATTTTCGACAGAGAAATCTATTGAAAGGTCCTCAGATGTTAGCTGTAAACGAAATACCTGCTAACCACGACAGATCTGGCCGCCTATTCAATATTAGAAAACCCCATTTCCACTCTTAAAACTTCACTCTAATTTTGTGTGTCTTAAATAGCAAGAGTACATGTTTATGTACTCTTGCTATTTAAGGGGGGTGGAGGACAGTTTGAGGTAGAGGTAGGGACAAAATTAATAATTATACAGTAAAATATAAACAGAGACATGGTTTCAGTTGCCTGACTTGTTTTATTTACTGTAAGGGGACAACGAATTCCAAAATTGGCAACACTATTTTCGTTTATCGTGCATTTCGATTCATCGGCGCCCAGGCTCCCTATCAAAATGGAATTGTAAATTATTTCAGTAAGTTGTTTACTTTAGAAGCTTCGGTTGCGTTAAATCTGGTTGTGAAATCAGTTCACAGTTTACAGTCAACAAATAGGCTTTGAATATACTTAAAAATTTGTGGACCGCTATAAGATCAGGGTGATAAATATAATTGCAATCCAAGACAAAATAATGTATCACCAATTGTTTCTGCTTCTAGTGTTGTAAGTTTGGTTTCAGAATCATTTCTATAATACGCACAAAAATTGGCAATGAATTGCTTTCTGTGATCCTTTTATGTTTATTAGAATAGATTACAAAACACAACACGTAAACAAAAGGATAAATTACTTTCTTATCAACGAAATGACAGTAGTCATGATATACAATATTGCTAATAGCATATCATGGTAAATAAAAGTTCTAGAAAGCAATGGTTTTATTATTGCTCTTTTTTTAATCTATCAGTTCTACAAAACTGTTCTTATACTAGACCCAGGTATGTATGTTTACTACTTATGTATGTATCTACGTATGTATATACCAGTTAATTGTTTGAACAAAAATAACTTTATATACTAACAGTTAGTTTTATAGAAATCGTTATTACGTCAAGATGTTGTGAAAGTCCAGTGTAGCGCGAAATCGAGTTAATTACCAAAAGATTTAAGGGCACAAAGGCGATAATAAATGTTTGTTGGAGTACAGCCAAACTATTGCACGAAAAGGAACTTTCTCCCTTGTGAGTCACGACGACTATGTTTCTATGAATCTATGAATTACACTCCTATTGGTTTTCTTTACATGAATTATAGGAGGCAAAAATGCAGACGGGTCATCGATAGTCAGTGACATAGGTTGAAGGCACTCAAAAATCAAATATGTGTTGCCGATTTTCGTCTTTTTACTTTTGCCAGTCTAAGTCTACTCTGCCCAATGGAAGCTATGAGCAGATTCCAAGTGTAATGGTCACCATACTCATTGGGAATGCAAGACCCATATTATGGCGGCCTATTGCGATGTTACTGCATTATTTAAACTCCGGTCCTTTCGTTCCGAAACAGTAGGTTTCGTGAACCTTACTCGCTAAAATGCAATGAATAGCTTGATACAAGTTTAATGCAAGGCCGTGGTCTCATGCCGGTCGAGCTGGTCCTTATGCCGACGCATGGCTGTCGGTTGAGTGACATGGGAAGAGTTTACTTACAGTAAACATGAATCAGACTTTCTTCAATCTGCTCTCTCACTGATAATGAATAGACCGCCAAAGATAAAAATATCGACAACTCACTAATTTATTGACTTCAATATACATATTTTATCTATACCTGTACGTATCTATAATACATATATGTAGGGTACCTAAAGAAAAAGTGTTTCTGGTTATTGTATCGTAAAACAACAAAAGCAACTCCTTTTATCATTTTATGATATAAAGAAAAGGTTAGTAATGCGATTAATACGTGTTACCTACTTTCTTGTAGTCTAGACTCTTAGGTTTTAAATTAGTTTTTTAGCTTTAATTATTAAATAGATGTTCGACTTTGAGATACTGTGCTGTTTAAATTATTATTTTTCTGACAATATGAAAATTACCACGTCTATCGTTTTGTAACAATAACGGTTAGTTAAAAGAAACAGTTTTGATTTGATAGTTAGGTTAGGTTGCATTGTGACTAAAACGTCAGGATATACACGTCATCTTCCTAGCCTTTATTATTCCTAAGATTAATTGGGGTCGGCTACTAATTCAACCGGTTTTACCTGAATATCAGTTTTTCCACGGAGCTACTGGCATCGGACCTCCGCAACCCTAATGGTGAACTGAATTCGGAGATAGAACTAGCTGTCAGTATATTTGAGGGTACCGACTTCGCAATAACTATTGTCATATGTTTTCATGACAACCGGGACCGACGGCTTATCGTGCTCTCCGATGTAAGGAAACACCGCCATGTTTCATTAAGAATTTCTTGTAAGGATATTCCAATAGCAGTCTGACCCGGGACCTCTTGATTGGCATTCGCTTACGCCTAGCCGCTAGACCAACGATGCAGACACATAAAAGTAATAATATAACAGAAAATTTGTATGCTATGCTATTTTTTAATATTTTATATTACATTTTTTTATAGTTTATGGCATGTCAAGGAAACAGGAGGAAGTCTTATTAATTTAATTTTTTTTTTATTAAAAACGAAAAATTAAAAATTTTACTTCAAATATATTTTTTAACAACTGAATCAACCTACTTGATCAAATTGATTAAAAAAAATTAAAATGTTAGTAGTATTATCAATAAATCATTTTCAGCATTCATTCGAATATATAATTTAAAAAAATATTTAGAAATATAATTAAATGTAGTTTCACACCTTTTATTTTGAAATTTCATAATGAATAAAAATTTGTGCATCTTTCGTTATGTATTGTGCATTTCTTTTAAAATACAAAAATTCATAGTGGTTTTGATGTTTTACAGTTTTATTTTAGTTAATTCACTGTAGATAGGTAGTTCTATCGTACTTGTGACATTATATTTTTTTATGTATTTTATTATGTGCAAACGAGCAGACTAATCGCCCGATGGTAAATTATCGCCGCCGGGAAACCCGCAACACCAGAGGCGTCACAAGTGCGCTGCCGGCCTTTGGGGGATGGGGAGGGGATGAGGGGAAGGGTTGGGGTTTGTGGCTCCTTTTAAGGCAGCGACCGTTGCCACACTTTTATGATGTACCAATAGGTGCCACAATGACTTTACTCTGCCTGATGGCATTTACATGTCTTGCCTTTTCATCTTATGAATAAAAAAATGTCTCAAAAACCTAACTAAGTCTAAAAACAACAGCCTCAAAAGCTATTTCTCAATACTATACAGATAAATGAAACTTTCACTCGAGATAAAAGTTATCTCTGAGATATAAAAGGGGTAATGGCGGCCGCTGAGGTCAACACACTACACGAGATTCTTTTTAATGTTTCATTTCAGTTTAAATTTATGTCATCACATAAAAATTGTATTTAATTTCGAGTCATTCGCGTAAACTTTGAAGAATAAACAGTCCTTAAAAATAATGATACAACAATGGTCAAGCTATTTAATAGTCAGGCACCTATAACAATTCAGATGCAATAAAAAAGTGTTACAACACTATATGTAAAACAAACAACAACCCATAATGTCCCACTGCTGGGCTGGGGTCTCCTCTCAGGAGAGGGTTAAGGCTATACGTCCCCACGCTGGCCAAGTGCGGGTTGGGGACTGGCAAGAATACGTTGTGGCTACGTAAATCTTGCCGTTGGATGTTTTTAAGCCGCACGAAGGCCTCCAACTAAGCTTCACGACTGTTATCGTATGATAACAACCGGGACCGACTGCTTAACGTGACATCCGAATCACGGAGACGCTCATGGTAACATACCACCAGCGGTCACCCATACAGGTACTGACCGCGCCATCGTTGCTTATCCTCGATGATTGTTTCTAATCACCGAGTGCAACTGGGCTATGAGCGCCACTACTACACTATATGTACAGTAAACAAAGTTCCAGCTTCATTGTATGCAAGTCTTTTACCTGAGATATACTAAACAATTTACGGTTTTCGACAAGAGATAAAGTTAAGTATTTTATTGATTTTCTATTTATAAGCAAACGAAATCTTTGTAGAAAGCGTAGTGTTCGATAAGTGTCTTCAAGGAATGGATTCTTTATGCGGTTGTATTTCGTTTCATGTTACCTACGCATATACGAAACCAATTTGGATTATCTTCTGGTCTGGTCCTAATCAAATATAAACAAAACATACTACCCCTAAGGTTGCAAAATCACGGAATAAGGAAATTTTAGAAAACAGTGTATTACAAAACAAAAATTGTAATTGGTAATTAAGCTAATGATGAGAACATAGACTGTGGTAAAAGTCGTAAAGTAAATATGCAATAGACACAACAGGTATGTAAATGGAATAAATCAGTCTTTGGTAGCTTACAGTTCCCACATTTAAGATTCAAGATGTCTGTTGACTAAAACCATTAATCATTATTGTTTGTATAACATAAATAGAAGCGGTACAACGTCCTCGTACATCAGCAGTTGACCGCAAAATTGAATCATTGTGTCACTAAGATCGTTGTTAGTATGTAACTACGCATATACGGTGCAGCAGTAGTACCGTTATTCAAGAGACGAGTTACCAGGCCATCAGACGAGCACAAGAGTTACCGCTATGTGCCTTCTAAGGCAACTGGCCAAATTATAACTGTATCTCTCAAAAGCGACAGAATTCAAACTTTGTTTTTTAGTTACTTATGTGTATGCCGCATATCATTAGGTGAAATCGTGCAACGCGATGCCACACAATGACCGTGTCAGGTACATAAGCACTCACTTTCCAATTCTTATCCTAAGATTTCGCGATGATCAATGACTGTATAAGCGCTTACACATACCCAAGTATACACGACGAATGCAAGTGAATACTCGCTAACGACGTAAATATTATTTGCATTGAAATAAAATACAACGACATTGTTGATGAATTAACTTACACATAACAGATAATAAATTCACATTAACGATATGAATCAAAATAGGTATCCGATACTGTTTTGCAAACACCGCAACAATATCCAAGAAAAATAAAAGAAAACGAATTACCTTCTGGCACAGCGGCGAATGCGTAATTTTAGACTTGGAAAATATCTTCCAAACGACTATGGGGCCGAACTCGCCACAAAACAACACTATACACTGAATATTACGCAGAAGAGGAAAAAAATATTTGAAATAACAACACTAAATTTAGCCGATGTACGCGATAACACGACAGTTCGAAACAAAGTAGAACGTACTATGGATACGAACACGCGTCTACCGCGCGCGACGTCCACACGCGAATAGAACAGCTTGTTGAGTTCAAAACTCGGCTCAGCTTGTCAACAAACAAAGAGGGCTCGGTCGCGAACGTTTTGCGCAGGCGCAAACACACCACACGCACACAACACCACGCGTGTGAATGAACACGTAAACATTGAGTAGATTAGTAGATTTCGTTGGACTCAATTTTCGTAAAAAACTAAAGAAACGCGAACCGCAACAAAACAGCAAACTTAGCGAATCCAAGAATATTAATACTGACGATGCTATTGGATCAGTTTCAAAATTATATGGAGGTAAATTCAATATGTATAATATATTAATACGTAATTTGAATGTCTTATAATAAAATACATCGTCACAAATTAAAATACTAAATGCTTTAATATTTTTGTGTATCATCAAACATGTAAACGAAATTTTTATTTTTGGTATTCGGGGGTAGGTTAAAATTGAGACTTAGTGTAACAGAGGGTTATTAAGTCTATAGGTCACACCCATATTGGAACACGCATCCATTTTAAATGCAACATCAAAACAATTCGTCTTAAATTAATCTGACACTGACGAGATGACCGTTTGCTAATCAAAATTTCATGTTAATAACTTTGTAGTTCCTTTCTTATTATTGCAAGAAATAAGATTACTAGTTTTGCCAGTGGATTTGCCCGTGTGTTGTCGGTTATCGCCAGCGTTGCCAAACGTCCCGATTTTGGCGGGAAGTCCAGTTTTTTTTAATGATAATTGTAATATCCCGCGCGGGATAGGGGATTAGGGTTTTTACCTGCTTTTTGGGGATAACTGGATGGATGGGTAATTTGGGAACTGAAGTTAGCTAGTTAGCCGTAGTGATGTATCGTCAACCTATATCCTTGCACAAGAATCAAAGTATCTTTATGCCAAATTTCTTTAAAATCTGATCAGCAGCTGAGCCGTGAAAGTGTTATAGAGAGACAGGGTTACTTTTTCATTTATAGTAAACTAGCTTCTACCCTCGGCTCCAAGACGCTGTCGGGTGCAGTAGTCAAGAGTAGCTTAAGTACTTCCTTAACATTTAAATTGAAATCGGTGTTTTGATTTAGCCGTGAAAGCGTGTCAGACACACAGACTTTCAAATTTGTAATATCAGTAGTAATGTTCGTGTAATTTTAAGGAAATTAACGTCAATTTTTGGTACATATGTTTTGACGGCCTGTCGTTTTGACAAGGTTATATTAACCTTGGACAGGACTGTACACAGCTCTGTTTGGTGAGGGTACAACATATATGTTCAGGTACGTATATAATAACAAATTCTTGCACTAACCCATGTGAACATCATTATTATCCTCAACAGCTTTTAACAGTTTATAGCTGGCATTAGAGCTCTACTTAGAAAGAGATTTTGGCCTACTATAACACGCTACCAGACAGGCTGGTATATTTCTATTTTGTTTCTATTTCTGGGAGGGGTCCGGACCTGGGAGGCGACCGGATCTTTGAGGGAACTGGATGTGTTAGAAACAGCAGATCCCGGATCTCTTCCCTTCTTAGGCGCAGAGTGGCACACCATGTGGGTTTCGTCGGTCCGATTCCGACGCACCGAACGGCCGCAAATCTCGGTGGGGTAACAGCCTGTGGGAGTTTCCACACGTTAAAAAAGGGCTTGTTTCTATTTTTCCTTCTTTTGACAGTGAAGTTGTCCTGGCTAGTTTGCGTAATCAGCTCTTATGGCCTCCATGGGTTGAATAGGGGTGTTGACACTATATGTTTGTATTGTCCTGGGTTGCTGAACAAAGTAAAAATCTACATTCCAGTGCATTCATTGCGCCATGCTCCATTTTCTCAACACCAATGGTTGCTACTAGGTATCGTCAAAACTGTTTTCTTTATCGTACTTGTCAAATTTATAACGATTTAGTACGCAAGCATGACCTTGACATTTTTGCAATGAGTATATCAACTATGAAGAGCAGACTACACTCGATGTCGTTTTAAAATCTAGAATTTTTAATTGAAAGTTTATTGAATTTAAATGCAGGTAATATTTTTTTTAAATGGAGCCTGCTTATGCACACAATTATTCTTAAATATTTAATTATTATTTTTTATTTTTTTGTAAAAGGGTTTTCTTTTCTAAAAATATTTAATTTCTATTTGTGGAGACTTGTTAATGGCGTTTTGTTGCTATTTTTATAACCTATGATAAGCGTAAAGCTGTAAGTTTCCCTAAGTTTAATAAATAAAAAAATACTCTTTAATCTGTCACCACTCGGGTAAATGTATAAACGTTAACGTATAAATATATTAAGAGTATATTAGTAAATTAGGCTAAATTAAGTTTAGATGACACCGAGAGTAACTACCTGGCAAGGACCAAGAAACAAAAGGAAGAGATGTAGACCTATGGAAAAACGGGTTGCCCGGATGGCGTAAGAAAGCGGTTTCCTGATCCCTCCCGTCTCAGGCGCAGAGTGGCACACCGTGTGGTTTTAGTTGATTCGATTCCGACACACCGCCCCGCCGCAAACCCCGGTGGGACGAAGGCCCGAGGGGGTTTCCACACGTAAAAAAAAAATAAGGGAAAAACGGGTTGACGAAATAGTAAGAAAAGCCGGTGAAAACTGGTTTACAAAAGCAAAGGATAGACAGACTTGGAACTAAATGGAGGAGGCCTTTACCCGTTGAGGGGTCCATATTGAATTATATGAACTGAAATTAAAATGTATAAGCTTAAATTATACTAGATTTATTTGTTGGATACTTTTTTATATTTCTAATTTGAATTTATTTTATCATGTAATTTAAAAGCGATTTGAGTAATTTTAACATATCGTTTAATTCATGCATGCACTTGTTATGTACTGATGATTTCTCATACATATGTTTTTTAATAATTTGATCATTATGGAAATAAAGAGACTATATTATTATTATTATTATATTATGTAGATGAGACATGTAAACATAATTAAGAAGTTTAAATAATGATCAAGTGTACCTAACAAATCTATCAAAAGCACAACAGAGTCTAATTGATCGTGTTAACGACTTTAGAATAACAATAGACTTGACTACACGGTTGGCCTAGTGGTTTCAGTGGTCGCCACACCGCTTTCTACTACGCCAAGTGTTGTGGGTTCAAATCCTACATGAGGCAATACTTTGTGTGATCCATAAATTGTTGTTCTAAGTCTGGGTGTACTTTGTGTCCGTTTCAAGTATGTTTGTAAAGATCCCCGTGACATAGGAATGTATATTACTAATAAGGGAGAAGCCTTTAAAAAAAAAAAAATAGACCAAAGCTAGACTATGCGACAGCTGGGTGGATGTTGAGTGGGAATTGTGTATGCAGCGGCGTGCTTAGGAAACAGTCATGAAAGGTCACACATTCGTGTTTGTAATGTTGGCACGCAATCTGTAAATAGCTAAGGAACCGTGAACCTGAAGATGTGCGTATAATAGAAACTTGGTCCAACTTGCGTGGGTGGCGATTGGGTATGAATACTTTGGGTATTTCGTAAACTATGGTATCTTACCGTTGGAGAGTCACGCTTCGGCATGCATGAGCCGGCTCGGCCTAACAGAAAACCGGTGTGAAACAGCGCCTGCTCTGTGTTTCACCGAGTGAGTGAGGATACCGGAAGCTCATAATCCAACCCTTCCCTTTATCCCCCTCCCCATTCCCCAAGGCCGGCAATGCACTTGTGATGCCTCTGGTGTTACGGGCGTCCATGAGCGGCGGTAACCGCTAAGCATCAGGCGATACGTCTGCTCGTTTGCCCCTATACCATAAAAAAAACCTTAGTACAAGAGTGAGTCCGTATGGTGATGGTTTTCGCATTAAACGACAACCAGACTGCAAAAACTTGAGCGAAACCTATTTTTGTGCATTGTGGAAACTTTCTCGGGCCGTCACCTCACTAGGATTTGTGGCGGGGTGGTGTATCAGAATCACACACACTTTGTGCCTGAGATAGAAGTGATCAGGGACAGCTGTTATAACGACATCCACACCCTTGAAACAAAAGCGGCAGAGTGGTATCGAAGGCTGAGACCTTCTTTTCGAAGGAATTCATAGTCCAGCAATGGATGTTAAAACGAAAATAAGATCTAAAAGTCGTATTTACAAATGCGAAAAGTAACAAAGAAGGAACAGATCATTAGGTAATTGTGAAAATGGGATTTTCCATGGCTGACTGAATTTAAAGGTACGTCTATTTGCATGTTAAACATTCGGGAACTCATTTACACGACTTTATTTTGTGAAATAAGAAGTTCATTTTGGTCCTTGGATATCGTAGGTCAATGATTATGTTTACTTGAAAGACCTTCAATATAAATTCCTTCTTTTATTAAACGAAAAACGTGATTGATCGTCAACGTGTGATGACATCATCAGGTGTTGACGGTTAAACTCACACGGTCAGTTTTAACTGGCTAAATCATGAAACGGTCAGACATATAACTGTCAAAGAAAGCTAGCAATAAAAACTCAAGCCCGCTATTTTTCAATTGCATATAATGACAGGAAAATCCTTCCAGTATGTAACACGTGGCATACCTACTCCTGTCCACGAATATTGTGTAAAAAATTGCGTACTAGATGCCGTTGACACGTGTAAGCAAATAGAATGCTATGTTTGAACTGGCGCACGAAAAATACCGAAGAAATATCGGACATTAATGAACTGTCAAAAGCCTTTGGCTTTATGGGTGGCCTCTGTCGTTTTGATGAAGTAAAAAACAATGTATAATTCATAAATAAAATAAAAAAAGTGATCGAACACGTATTTGTTTTTATTTTTTTGGTATGGTATCGGGGGCAAAGGAAGAGGCCACCTGATTGATACTGAGAGACCAATATCGCACTTAGTCGTCAAGACACACTTGTGTCTTGCAGGCAACGCACTTGCTGCGTTGCCTTTTTTTATGGAATATGTGACAAATGAGCAGACTTGATGGTAAGCGATTACCGCCGCCCATGGACACCCGCAACACCAGAGGCGTCATAAGTGCGTTGCCGGCCTTGGGGGGTAGGAAGGGGGATGAGAGGAAGAGTTGGATTATGGGTCTCCGGTATCCTCATTCACTCGGTAAAACACAGCGCAGGCGCGGTTTCACTCCGGTCGAGCCGGCAAATGCATGCTGAAACGTGGCTCTTCCACGTGCCTTCTGAATGTCTGACCTCCCTCTGACCTAGGAAGGCAGACTAGAGAGGAAGAGAGTTTTGAAAGAGAGCATGCAATTTCCTATAAGGCCGTTGTATCACATTTTCAGTACAAAGGATTATTAGGATACATCAAACTGTTTTCAGGTAGTTAAACTTTATGGTGGAAGAAAACTGACATACTCATATCGAACCTCAAATTACGAAACTGAAAATTCGAGTATAAATGGTAGGCGCATTTCGATGTATTTTAAGAAGTTACAATTATGTCTGAAATGTACATATTTTTATTTCATAAAATTGATTATGAGTGATTTAATATTATCTAAATATTGCCTCACTCATTGAATTATTTATCGGGAATAATTTATTCTAAGTAATTTGTCAATTTATAAAGCCACTTTTCTCAGTATGCCTATGACAGCCTATGACCTCGGAGTATATTGTAGGTACGACAAGCTGCACAGACTAAAAATAATTATTTTGATTCGTTCGAAAACTAGTATCTCAGTGTCAGACCCCACACGGTCAACGACCCGCGCTTAGTACGCGCAATTATAATTGAAATAGTTTTTATATTTAAATGTAAAACATGTACATACGCAAATATAGTTTCCTTGACAAAAAACTAAATTGTTAGTGGGAGTGTTCTAAGTAAATTGTAGTATGTCTTATTACATGTAGTTTTCAACTTATCCACTTGAACGAAGGTCTAAATATAAGTATACATAAACACATATGAATTGAAAAAAAACTATAAAACACGCTCACAACAATCGGTTACAAACAAACACACATTAATAAAAACATGTTAAAGCGAGTCTTAAGTACTCTATCATACATAGCTTTAGGCACAACTTTGGCAGACACCCTGAATCAACACACTTTTTTTCGAGAAATGTATGGTTTCCAAGGAATGCGTAACGAATTAAAAAATTATTGGATATATAAATACATCATCATAGTCACGCCTGTTCTCTAGAGGGTTAGGCAGACACAACTGATCCCCGCTTACTATGGTCCTGACAAACCTCTTATGCTTCATCCACATTTATCAATTGCTGCACGCATGCCTGGTGCTCTTCACATTGCCCTTTTTCAGAATATCACCAATTTGGTCGGTATATATTCGCTGTGGACGACCTCTTGCGACACTTCCACACACATTCGCTCTACAAATTCCTTTCGTGTGTCTTCTATCATCCATCAGCTCTAAGTGGCCTGTGCAAGCATGCCTTTAATGTATTATATAAACTACGAATAACTACGGGACACGGCTACTTTCTTATGCAACTGGTGAAGTAGTACACCTTTAAGTGCCCGACAAATGACAACTTTTTTTATGAAATAGGAGGCACACTAGCAGGCGAATCACCTGATAGTAAGCGATTACCGTCGCCCATGGACACCCGTAATACCAGAGGCATCACAAGTGGTTTGCCTGCCCTTGGAGATGGGGAGGGGGATGGGGGGAAGGGTTGGGGTATGGGTTTTCGGTATCCTCGCTGACTCGATGAAGCACAGCGCAATCGCTATTTCACACCGATTTTCTGTGAAGCTGTGGTATTAGTCCGATCAAGCCAGCCCTTTCAAGATAAAACTGATTGACTACGTAATGACTTTTGACAAAATGTTTTTCTATTGATATCTTATTCATTAAAGTCGTTTCAGTAGTTTAGGCGCTACAGTAAAACATACCAACATACATAGACAGCAAAAACTATTACTATATATTCCTTGTAGCTTCGCCGTAGTTGGGTGAGAAAACCAATAAACAAAGCCTGCTTGCCCTGTGATCAAACATCACGCTATCTCGTGTTTATACGTATTTTCTAGGAAAGGCCATCCCAATTCGATGAAGCGATAAAAATTCCAAGAAATTAGCCTGTACGCTAACATCAGCAAATTACATTAGCCAGTGACGCATCCACTATTTGGAATTTTTCCAGCTAATGTAGGCTTTCATAAGGGCGCGTGGAATAAACTCCCCATTTTATTAAGATTATGCCCGTGATACATAGAATGACTAGCATATGTATAGTAATCGACTGAAGGTACACATCAACTGTTTTAAACAGTTCACTGCTGGCCATAATAAGACTCTGACTGCCTCTGTGGCGCAGTGGTAGCGTACGCGACTTCTGTGCTTGAAGTTTCGGGTTTGATTCCCGGGTTGTACCAAATGTTTGTTTCGGAGTTTGAGTGTTTTCTATGTATAATATGTATATATTTACATGAAAAAATAGTATATGTATTAAAATCAGTTGTCTAGTACCTATAACACAAGCTCTGCTTAGCTTGGGACTAGATGGCGTTTCGTGTAAGATATCCGAAATATTTATTACTAACTGAGCCCCATGGTGTTACCCGCGGTACAAAGATATTGAGTGAATTGTATCTTTATAAATTGTAGCCTGTGATATTGTGATGTATAAACTATGTTATTGTAAAGTTTCATAAAAATCCGTTGAGTAGTTTTTACGTGAAAGAGTAAAAAACATCCATCCATATTTAAAAATTTCGCATTTATAATATTAGTAGGATTACCACACTGGCTAGAAGGATTGGTAAAGGGTTTATATCAAGTTACCCTTCTCTTTACAACGTTATTGTCCTGCACAGTTTGTCCCTTTAATCGGCTCTTACTACACCCATGGGATGAATATGGGTATTGATACTCCTATTCTTAATCCATCACTATACGGACTAGTTAATTAATTACTAATTATAATTAATTAATTACATTACTTCAATTAGTTACAAGTCTAAATGTTTACTTTAAAATGTATTTACACCAAAAATCTCTTTAACGTGTGGCGACTTCCACATACATCGCAATATAAATATACTACAGCGCCATCTACCGAAGATACACTGAACTACGGAGTAACGAAGGAAACTGAGAAACTACCAATCCTACATCGCGCAATAGAAGTTCTCGCGCCGATTAACATATATACAACTTCCCAACATCAACCGTTGGGCAGTGGCCCGCCAGGCATGATCACCTCGCCTGGTCGGAGGATCCTCCCTTTGTGTTGGAGGAATATGTAACCCGTTCCTCCAGAAACACATACAAAATAATATAATAATACAAAGTAACTGATGATCGTCATATGGCTAAATAGATTTACTTTAGTCATTGATGAAAAGCTCTTTTTTTTTAAATTTTGATGTACCAAGTATCACTCTCACGACTAAAACGAATCTATTGACACCGCTAATCAAGAAATATACACACATACATACATACGCTCGAAAAATATAACCCTTCTTTTGCAGTCGGGTAATAAAATGAAGTCACTTCTGATGTCTGTTCGCTTTGATCTTTTAAACTACTCAACGGATTTTAATGCAGTTATCAGCAATAAATGGAAGTTATTTTGAGGGAGGTTTATACGTATATTACATGCATATTTTATAGTAGAGAAAACCCACAATCTTAAAGACTTCTGTGCGAAGCCAAAGCTTGTATTGAATAAATGAGAATATCAAACACTTTACAAATTGAAATCAAAAATATTCCAACATTACTTCCTATAATATACCTAATACTTATATTTATGTTTTTTATAATTACCGGGCATTCCAATATCTGTAATTATTTACCGTAGATAATCTATGACTGCTTCTACTTTCATCTGACATTAGGACAAATTCGAAAATGGAATTAATTCTACGCGCCATCGCACTACTTTTACTACGCCGATAATTTATTTGTAGGTATAATTATAGTAATATTTATTAGCTTATATAAATGCAATTATAAACAAGTAATGAATAGTTTAAAAAAAAAAACCAACTGTTTTGTTTGTTTTTTAAATTATAATATACCCAGTGTCTCTCTCACCTGTAAGACGAATCTATTGACACCACTCACATAAAAATACGACAAGCCGTTTAGGCTCTAGGGCGTGCCAAAGAAATATATATAAATACTCTCCAAAAACACACCTTCTTTCGTAGTCAGGTAATTACATCGATAACCAATATGTCTAACGTTAATATTTGCTAGTGAGACTATTAATTTCTCAACCCGAACCGCGATATCCTGCAGTGACATTTTGCCAAACTTTTTTACATAACAAGACTTGTACCTTAAAGTGCGTTCCAGTGTCAGGCAGTTTTTGCTTACGACGTCATAGTAGATGACAGCTATTAAATAAGACATACAATGAAGAATATTTCAGCATCCCATTTTAAGGTCTATCTATACAACTTGTTTCCAATTTATATGTATGAAACAAAAATGGTTTCCGTGTTGTCCATTTGAACCTCTTATTCTAAACATGGAACGGAAGCAGCCATTTTGAAATTGGGACATGCACGAATTCGATTTAAATGCTTGTATTTTTAATGAATCGCATGCTTTATTTGTCAAGACTATAAAAAGCTTCGGAAAAGAGGTATTATTTACGAGTATTTTGACAACCGGATCCACTCAGATTTGAAATAGCTTACTGGCGAAACACAACCTCCTTGAAATATAAGACTTTTTTCGTTTATCGTTGGTAACAGTCTAAAACCAGTTTGAAACAAATGCAGTTTGATCTCACACCTTGACCCGCGTTATCTACCGTTAGAATCTGAAGTCCTTGGCACGAGGGCCTGGCGTGGCTGGCGTGCAGCAATAATAATCAAATCGATCGGAAATTATTTATACAAGTGTAAAGTTATAGTGGATGCGAGAGTGTGATGTATTTGTTGTATGCACTAGTTCTCAGCGATGTAATTTAAAGGAACTATTTTTTTAATACAAATTTGTTAGTCCTTCAGTTCTTTACACGGAAGATTTTTTTTGAGATGGAGTTTGTTTCATGTATTCGGGAAGTTTTAATACCTGACTGCGAAAGAAAGAGGGTTATATTTTTCGAGTGTGTGTATGTATATTTCTCTGGCACTCCCTAGAACTTTAACCGCTTGTCGTATTTTTATGTGAGTGGTGCCAATAGATTCGTTTTAGTCGCGAGAGTGACACTGGGTACATCAATAAAAAAAAATATTTTTAATTTTTTTTTCTTTTCAGTAGTTCAATGAATTTAATAAGGATGATGATACTGACGCTATCGTGTTTCTTTTTTTAAAATATTTTGTTACTTGTTGTGCTTGTTTTCTCAAGGTGTGTATACATAATGCCTATTTTTGTTGATAATTTATTTTAGTTGGAACAGCAAACTTTTTTGTTAATCAACTATTTAGCCGACCCGTGCCCACTTCATTGGGCGTTAACCGCACGCTTTTCTTCGACTTTATTTACAAATACTATTATTTTCAATTGATTTTTTTTGTTCAATTATGGCCTATGTTGAAAAGAGTCGCTTTCTGTTTGTGAAGGAATTTTCAGGATCGGATCAGTACTTCCGAAGATTACCCCAACAACCATACGTACATAGTAAGAAACTTTACGTCTTTATAATATTAGTATAGATTTGGAACCGTAATAAGAATTAAATTTACCAACATAGTTCGAAGAATAACCACGCAGAAGTATAGTCACGTCGGCAGAAGGACCGATGGTCCGATGGACCGATTGGAGAAAAATGGAGAGAAGATAGCTGTTTGGAAACGGAAAGTAGTTCAGCCTACAGTTAGAAGGACTGAAGACCTGAAGAAGGTAACTGGGTGGAGGACCACGTACTTAGTGTGTGTGTTTGCTAATTGATTGAGGCCTACATCCAGCATCGGTCTAAAATATATACTTGTAATCATAGTTCCATTTATTTTACTCTTCGTTGTTACTTCATAAAGAACAACCAGTATCAGAACAACAATTTGTGTATCACACAAATTGTTGTCCCATATGAGGTTCGAACCCAAACACTCAGCGCAGTAGAAAGCTAAGTGGTGATTGCTTCAATAACTAGGCCAATCGTGCAATCATGTTTTCAATGACCAGATATTCACATATATACATGTAAATAAGAAAGAACTATGTCATTACATACATTACAAAAACAAACACAGGGACACATGGACGATGTGTATAAGCTTTGTAAGCATCAAAATTCAATTACGGTTTTAGCACCTGATAGGTAATTCTAATCTTGATGGAAAAGACTAATTGAATTGAATTTATAGGTCCATTATTAGTCTCTATTAGTCCCTTATTGGATGAGATTTAAAGAGATTATAGTACATTTCAGCGAACTATCGACGAAGGTCAATCACATGAATTTTTATAAAGATACTTAAAAATGTCTGCAATAAAGAGTTTTAGGCTTATTAAAATTCAATAAAATATATATCATATGTTCAATTAGTTTGATGTCTAATTTGAAATGATTGAGTGCGACTATGATACATTAAATTGTGTTTTGATTTATATGTGTGTAAAATAATTCAAGTTATTTTCATTATGAGTTGAATCATCCCTGTCTTAAAATGTTTGGATTTTCAGTTTCATGACAGATTTGACTTATTCTGTCAAATATTTCTAGAGTCAAATACACAATTATTGTTCGAAAAAGATTCAAAGGTTATTTCAAAAGTGGATAGATAAACTTCTATCTTTAACAATATTATTTATGCGATCAGGTCATAATTAACCTTAGTTTAAACTGATAAAAACAAATAATAGTCTCTGGTTTTTGTAAATTTGCCCAAGACTAGCTGACAGCATAATTTTTGTTCATTTATTTTTCTACTCAATTTTGAATTTGTAAATAGAATGTTAGTTATAATAAGATTTGTTATGTGTTTACCATAGCGTTAAAGTAGTTTGTACTAGCGATATTATTGTTCTGAAATTAAACAAAGACAACGTTGCAATATACGGCATAAACTGGCTATAAAACTAATAGTTGTTTAAGTGGTCCTATTATGAGCAAAAAGTGGGGCATGTCGAATGCAGAACCACAATCCACGTTCACATCATATCGGGCGCGGGACGTATATTGTTATGGACACTTAACCTCATTGTGTGGGCAGATTTAATTTATCATTCATTCTAGTGGTTAAAATTTAAACTGCTGCATACTAGAGTTTCATTTGCATCTCTTTAGTTAGTGTTCTTGATTGTAGTGTAGTGTTCGATTTCCAATCAGGACAAATATTGTGGATAAGCACGATCGTTTCTTCTGTGGCTTGTTGTGATTTATCTATAGCATACATATATATTTCGATATCATGGTGAAGGTTCTGCCTAGTTTGGGTTGAGACGGCAATGTTTGTCATATATTATCTAGTTTAAAGACCAGGATAACGGATGATAGTCAACCTGTGAGGAAGTAGAGCCACGCTGATTTCAGCCCGAACGAGCCGGTTCGACCGGGTTGGTACTACTCTCGCACAGAAGATCAATGACAGTGTATGTGCTGTCGAGATTCGTTGGTGAGTGCGAGACCAGAGGCCTAATATATAATATAATATAGAAGCATCACTACGCCATCGTGGTGTGGGTCACCATGCTGCATTGCCTCCATTCGCAATGAGTATGGTGACCACCACTTTTGGATTCTGCTTATGCTTTCCACAGAGCCATACATAAAAAAACCTTCAATTTGACTTTACGAAAAGACTGGTGACTTGACTGTAACTGACTTCCACCAACCATAGACACTTGTTGATTAGCAGGAGTAAGAGACTCAAGTACCCTTAGTTTAGGAACTGACGCTGATGAGCCAGACATGTGAGCTTATTGTTAAGTTGTTTTACTAAAATAATATAATATGATAAAATATATCTAAGAGCTATTATGTTTCAACAATTCTTGGAAGTTACTGGACAGATTAACGAGATTTCCTGAATGTAATTTGATCCTTATGTTAATATTAGCTTCCCCGTCTAACCAGTAATTTACCAACTGTCAGATTTAGATATTGATATTTGTTTACTTGTAATAGAATAGTAACAGAAAAACACTTGATTTGTTCTTTTGAATCGATTAATAAGACATTCTCGAGTGGAAACCATTTTGATATTACGAAAGTTCGAAATTCAAATTGATAAAACCCGATTTTTAAATTTCTGTAAGATGTGAGAATTCTATATTCAAAAAATGGATTTAAAAAAATAACACGAAGTGGAAACACATCCATCGATGGATAAAAATAAACAAAAAGTGGAAACAAATGTGTGTTTGTGGATTTGTTAAGTGGATTAGAGTAGAATGGGACTTGTTTATGACTTCGGTGCATATGCACTTTTTACTAATTGACAATTCCGTGATAATTTTAGTAATATTTTAAGACGGTTTTGAATATTTAGTTGTTTATTACAATTCTCTGAAGATCCAACACAAATGGACTTCTGTTTGAGATAGACCTCTCAAGGCCCTATTGCTAACGTATCCAATGCATCTCTGCAATTTCTTCTAACCGTTATTTCATTGAACGTGTTCTATTTTACTATCCGTTTACTTTTCTATGAAACTCAGCTTATTCTTATTATAGTAGCTTAACCACTCTTTGGTTGATTGCGTGCCAGTAGCAATATTATTACAACCTTACGTGTTGAAACTTATTTCTGTTTTTATACAATACACGAGGTTGACTTGACGTGTTTGTGGCGCTGTTGAAGAGGACATTTTTTTTTAAGTTTACCTACGTGTTTACGTGTATTAGAGAGGAATGTGTTGAGCAGTGAACTGGATGGTTGTTTTAATATTTATACATTAATATACACTAATTAATTCTTATATACAAATTTTTTGATTTACTAAGTGAAGGATTTACTATTTTTGTTGTGAGAGCTTAGTTTTTACCCGATTGCAAAAGAAGGAGGGTTATGTTTTTCGAGTGTACATATGTATGTATATGTGAATATTTCTTTGGCACGCCCCAGAGCATAAACTGCTTGTCGTATTTTTATGTGAGTGGTGTCAATAGATACGTCTTAGTCGTGAGAGTGACATTGGGTACATCAAAATAAAAGAAATATATATATATAAATTAAGAGCTTGTATGTTTACAATGACACATACACTGGAAAAACATAACCTTTCTTCTTTCGCAGTCTGGTAAAAAGATTCATAATTTTCTCATGGATTCTTTTACTATTATTTGAGATGTGTGTCTGGAAATGTCAACAAACAAGCATAATTGGTTTATCCTCCTTCTTCACTTCATTTAAGCCGTTAAGTATATTGTATTTGGTTCAATATATCTGTGGCTTTAAGTTAGATGCAGTACGAGATGTTTAATCTCACCCAACCTGCTTAGACACAAAGGAATTTCATCTGCGAAACTAGTTATCCTCGTAAAACTCGAATTGCGATAGACATTCGTTATCATTGCCAGTATTTATTATCTTTTCAAAATCATCGTTTAATAGTTCAAAGCGTCATTCGTATAATAGAATTAATGACAAGAATGGCGTCAGAAGCTATTGAAACTTATGATGTGTGTGTGACATTTAAGCAAGTCGCGGGCAAATCGATAGTGACGACATACAGACGATCGAAGCCCCGATAACAACCATTACTGGCTGTTGATAGACACGCCATTTAGATATGGAAAATTGTCAACTTGAAATAGAAAGGCCGCCAAACATGTTATATTTTTCCCAACACTGATGTTATCATTTCTTTAATCGATTATAACAAAAGAGATTTTCATTTGGAATTCATTTTTGGTATTACGAAAGTTCGAAATTCAAATTGAAAAAAAAACTTTAAAAGTTCGTAGATTAAACTTGTCAATTAAAAGATTTAGAGCCCCCGCTTCGCGTCAATTAATAGATTTAGAGGCGCTCATAGCCCAGTTGCACTCGGTGATTAGAAACAATCATCGAGGGTAAGCAACGATGGCGCGGTCAGTACCTGGATGGGTGACCGCTGGTGGCATGTTACCATGAGCGTCTCCGTGATTCGGAGGTCACGTTAAGCAGTCGGTCCCGGTTCTTATCATACGATAACAGTCGTGAAGCTTAGTTGGAGGCCTTCGGGCGGCTTAAAAGCATCCAACGGCAAGATTTACGTAGCCACAACGTATTCTTGCCAGTCCCCAACCCGCACTTGGCCAGCGTGGGGACGTATGGCCTTAACCTTCTCCTGAGAGGAGACCCGAGCCCAGCAGTGGGACATTATGGGTTGTTGTTTGTTTAGAGCCCCCGCAGACTAAAAAGTTTTTAATCGTCCGATAGTGTGATCGAGTTCGTTATTGGGCTTATTTGTCGGCCGATACCGAATCGTTATTTTGTGCGCACTTCCAATACATCTTCATCCAACCAAACTATCGGTCGATTAAAAAGTTCGTAGTCTGCGGGGACTCTAAGCAGTAAAACATAGATAGATGAATATTACTATTCAAATTTGGCAGTCAAATACGAATGAATAAGATTCTATGAACAGCCACAGCTGCACATAGGTCTTTCTCTCCTTTAATAGAAAAACATATATTTCGACCTGTATAGCAAAGATTAGAGGTCAATCTTCTAAATTCTTGCGTTTAGTTTATATAAATAAAAATAAATCACCGAAATGTATGTACGCGCATAACTTCCGACTGACTGCACTAAATTGGATAATATTTTTTTAATGTGTTTGTTATTGTTAGAACAAGGTTTGTATGGGATAACATTAAAAGGGAACCGGAAGTGTCATATTTTCTTGTACCGCGTGGAAACTGGAAAGCTGAAGCGGTTATAAATATAAAAAAATAAATATTTTGTTAACTTATTATACTTGAAAAAAAAGTAGTAAAACAAAATTTGCTGAGTCAACTAGTTTTATATATTTAATACGATAGTGGTTGCGCATTAGTGCGCATCTATCGAATTTCATATTTAATTATATTATTAAAACTATTACGATTCTTTGAAGAACACAGAGCGTTATAAAATAAATATATAAGAAAAATAAACATATCAAATGAACACAAAAGACCAGTTGTCCAGTATCTATTAGATTAGCAATGATATGTTTTGATTATATTCAGAACTAGGAACGTTTCCCATTGTCGGTAAATAATTTAATTCAAGCCAATGTTAATTATCATAATAAACGAACGTGTTTTGTAAACTCCAATAGAACGTTTCAAAATAAATTCCTTCCATTCAGGATGTATATGGGGCTATGTATATATTAATATAGGTATATAGATGTTAGCAGACTATTATAATATGTAAAATGTATATTCTCTAGCTAGCAAACAATCATTTGAAATGATCTATTCTAAACGATTCATATTACGTCGTGTTCTGCAATGAAGACCACCTCTTGGCAAATGTAATGTTGGGCGTACGTCCATGTAGATGGCGAGACGACTTACGTAAGAAAGCCACCGGCGTCTCAATACAAAAAGCCTATGTCCAGTAGTGGTCTACAACAGGCTGATAATGATCAGGAACTCATCATCATCATCAGCCTATCGCAGTCTACTGCTGGACATAGGCCTCTCCAATTTCACGCCACTTAGTTCGATCTATGGCTTCTCGCATCCAGCTTCTGCCAGCCGTCTTGCGCAAATCATCGCTCCACCTGGCCTGTGGACGTCCTACACTACGTTTGCCGAGACGCGGTCTCCACTCAAGAACTCGTTTACCCTCGTTTAACGGTTATCGGTTCTTCGGCAAATGTGCCCACTGCCACTTCAGCTTGCTAATCTTGTGGACTATGTCGATGACCCTGGCTCTTTGTCGGATCGTCTCGATCAGGAAGTATTTGTACTGAATTATCCAATTTTCATAGGACAGCTTGGCTCCAATACATATGGATCAGCTCGATTTAGACTCTGCTTTGATAAAATAAATCATCATATTTTTTTTAAATGGAGGTTTCAATTAACCATATGTAACTTCACTTTCTTTTTCTTACATTAATTAGTCTTCATGACTTGCACGCTTCGCATTTGTCCAACTCGTATATACCAAGTCATGTTATTAGAATTTCCTGTTGAATATTTTCTCAATGATTTTATTTGGCAAGATTTGTACAAAAACTGACTCAGATTTATATCTTACTCGAAAACACTGTAAATTTAAATACACATCGTTGATTTCTTTGTGACTCACATGACACCCAGTAAAAGTGCAACAGACTTTTCGCGACTATCACTTTTATTTAATAAATTCAAAATTATTATAATTAGTATGTTACTTATGCCTCGGTGGCGCAGTGGTAGCTTACGCGATTGCTGTCCATGAGGTCTCGGGTTCGAATCCTGGGTCGGACCAAATGTTTGTATGATCTGCAAATATTTGTTTCGGAGTTTGGGTGTTTTCTATGTATAATATGTATGTATTTACAAAAAAAAAGTATATATGTATTTATATCAGTTGTCTAGTTCCCATAGTACAAGCTTTGCTTAGTTTGGGACTAGATGGCGTTGTGTCAGATGTCCGAAATATTTTTTATTATTATTTATTTACAAGACAAAGGTACAGTACAGTACAACGACCTCTAGAAAAATATTAAGTTAATTTCGGCTTTGTAGAGCAGTTGCGACTTTTTGTAGTAAGTCCACTGTTTTGAAGTTCATATGACAGAATAAACTAGATACTAAGGTATATTTATATGGCATTTTCGATAAGTCATATTTCATTTGACATTTCAAAACAGCAGCTATAATATCAGCTGAATCTAATTTCCTCAGAAAAAAAAAACTATAAGTTTTTAAAAACTGTTTTAATTTGATTTAATGTTTTGATTCACCACAACCAATATTCAAGATAAGTCCCTTACATTTAGAAGACCCCTTCAAAATTTAGAAGGTTTGACTCACAAAAAGGCAACTATTACTAGAGTCTCATAAAAATCTCTGCATAAAATGTTATTTTTGCAGGCGTAAAAGGATATACATTATAGATATTATTATGATATAGATATGATATATATTTAGATATAATTATAGATATTATTTGTGGTATTGATAATGGCTACCTTACGTTGACAGGGTCCTTTCTAAGTAGTTTACAGTATCTTAGGTACTCATGCAGAAACATTTCAAAAGATGAAAGTAAGCAAAACTATAAAAGCTAAAGATAAATAATTATAGTAGTGTAAGACAGGAGTAACTCGAAATTGCAAGTTCGTTTTAATTGCATTTTGGCAAGAACTTTGTTTTAAATATTTGTGCTATTTCTGATGAATTATAAATTCTTCTCAGAGATGTTGTTCATGACATTTTATTGTTCTTTTCATTAAGAAAAAAATCTCTATGCCTATAACAATATCGTATTACATACAACTCTAACTTTTTTGTCATTAGGATGTATGCATTATACTGCCGTTAAAATAAAAATTTAATACTTTTCAGGTCTAGCAATCCTTTAAGCAAGGTTCGAAAATGGAACTCAAAATTGAAATCTAACTGTTTAGGCACCTTTCAAGTTGGACTTTGTATTTCGTGTAAATATTAAGTTAAAAGTAGGTCAACAGATAATGGGCAGGAACAATTTTGTGTTCGCTGACGCTCGGTGGCGTTACGGCGTCTTTTGTGACGTCACGTCGCATACCCGACGTCACCATTCGTCAACCAGTGTCAATTATAACTTTTAAAGTAAAGTGAGTGAAGTGATTGGTATTCAACTTAACACGGTATTTTATAGTTTTAATTTTTTTGATCAACTATTAATCTCGCTCTAAATATGAAAAAAAAATACGATTTTTATATTCTTATGAACCCCATTTTATCAGATAAATACTTAATTTTAGTGATTCTTGGCTAATGTCATCATACATGTATAAAAAAGAAAAAGTTTCAAAAACTAAAACCGAACTTACTTTACCGAACCGAACCGAACCGGACTATTTAAAAACGTTTGGTAATTTTTTATTAACATAATTTCGAATCTAATGTTCAATTAAATCAGTTCAGTTGTTTTGATGCTACAGTGGAACAGGCAAACATAGGTACATAAACTGACAAAACTGCCCTCCATTTTGGTTACGTTGTATTCGGGTAAACAAGCGTTTATTAGTATTTTATTAATGGTATAAATATATATTTATAGATGTTTCCGAACATTAGTTTCCTATTACAACGCATTATAAAATAACTAAATATAAATACAGCTATATTGAAGCGAATGTACGAAACTTTCGGAGAGGACGATCAGCTCTTTGAGGGAGGTCTTCGTTCTGCAGTGGACGGCAGTTTGCTGAAGAGACAGAGAAGAGAATGGACAGTTTACTATAGTATTTTCATTATGCGTATTGATATTATAAACTAAAATAAACAAAATTAAAAAAAACCCCGGCGCAAGTACTTAACTATTTTGGAAAGAAGCCGACACTCCTACACTACTGGACCGATATTAACCTAACATAGCTTAAAACCACGGCAACGAAACTGGCTTTCAAATAAAAACAACCGCATCGGAATCGGTCCTTACGTTTGAAACATACGATGCTACAGACAGACATACACACAGACAGACAGACATCGACCTGAAACTTATAAAACCCATCTTTTTACATCGGAGGTTAAAAACTATTTACCAGTTTAATTAGTTCTATAAAATTAAAAGCAACACAGACAAAAGACCCATTTTAGGAGTTTGGCCCCCACAGACAGAAAAAGACGTCAAGCTTATATTAAAAATTCTTGTTCATCGAGGCTTAAAATGGTTAAATACATATTATATCAAAGGGCTTTCACAGAGTTATGCATACTTTGTTAACTTTCAGTTTTAAAATATTCTCACTCACATAATATACGAACAATAAACATAAATATATGTATATATAAAGTTCAAAACATTGAATTTAAAGTTGAAAAAGTTTTTTAAATTGACGAGACATTTTTAAGTTCAGTTCCAAAGTTGTTTGAAAATGTTCTAAGAAAACCTTAGGCTGTGTTTGTTCGTAATTTCAAATTATCAGGTTTTCACTAAATGCATATGAAACTATCTACGGTACTTACATTAAAAATCAATTTCTACAATGTTTGTCTGTCTTCTTATTCCGGTTAATCCGAATTTGACGTAATTTTCACTGAACTACTGAATAATATAAGGATTAACTTAAGCTACTTTTATTTCCCTTCCTCCCCCATCCCCTTCCTCATCCCTTAAGGACCAGCAATACATATGTCAACTTGTGACGCCTTTGGTGTTGCGAGTGTCCATGGGTGGAGGTAATCGCTTACCATCACTCTGCTCTTTTGCCCCTTATTCCATAAAAATAAGGTGCAACAGCTACAGCGGGCATGGATATTTTTTAATATTATTGCTACAGGTTGCATATGTAATCTCATCATCATCAGCCTATCGCAGTCCACTGCTGGACATAGGCCTCTCCAATTTCACGCCACTTAGTTCGATCTATGGCTTCTCGCATCCAGCTCCTGTCAGCCTGCCTGCCTGCCAACCCCTCCATGAGTAAGCATATGTAATAATGAATGATAATGTAAGAATGATAATATTAACTTAAAAGAAGGCTTACACAACGTTCTCAATTTCTATTTAACTTGTAATAATTTTAACCATTAGTATCTGGATCTCGAAGAACCGAAGCTACTTCACCGAACTACATTCAAATAATTCGGTACGCCGAAATCCTTACTAGACATAAAGTTATCGATCCATTGCTTGTTGATGGCAGGTTCCTAAAAGTTCGGCGACCTGTACAAAGTTAGAAAATATCCCTAGATGTAAGTTTCGGGTTAGGTACATCAGTCTACATCCTGTTGTTGACACACTAATATTTACTAACTTTTGTGCTTGATTACCGAAATATAAATAGCCTTACCTGGATACGTTAAATTGTTAATCTTTCTAATATCTTTTTAAATGAGCAATTCTTGTCACTACATATTATAAAACATAGTCCTCCGCGTCTGTCTGTTCGCGATAAACTCAAAAGCTGATGCGGAGATTTTTATGCGGTTTCTTCTCATAGATAGAGTGAAGGGGAAGGTTTTCGTATATAATTTGTAGATTTTTTGTGTATATTGGCTAAAATATAACGATATTTGTTGAAGACGTCTGGAAAAATAATACATCAAGCGGCACATCTCAGAGAAATATAATAAGTAATATATATATATATATATATATTACGTAGGTTATAGAGGGTTACTGGTTAAGTCAAACTATTCCCGTCAAGGGCGTGAAGTTTTCATGAATGTGAAACCCTTTCCTAGGTCTAACCGTTTTTGAGATATTTGAATTTAATTGCTTTTCTGAAAATATCCCTATTTTCGACTGTCTTATTATTACTATAATTAGATTTTCACATATAAAGTAAGATGCTTTATGCACTTTAATAACCAATATTATACGTAAATGAATAAACAAGCCGTTGTATACGATTAAAACTAAAAAATAAAAATTAGAAAGTTTATTAATCTTAAACCAATTTCTGAAAAAAATATTACGGTGGCTGTTTTGCAGCTGTGCTTAAAAATATCTACGTTTAATCAGCTATCCAACGAGGTATAACAATCTAACGTCTTATCAAAAATTTGTAAAAAAAAACTTAGCTGCGAGCCGCCCGGTCGCAATTCTAAACGTCCCAGGCCAAGTGGCCTTTAGGGTTAATGCCTGGCCAGGGTAAAGGCCTGGTGACCTTTACCCAGGCCAGGCATTAACCTAGCCAGGTGACGGACAGCGAAGTCTTAGTAAAAGAGTCCCGTTTTTCCCTTTGGGTACGGAATCCTAAAAATGTTAAGGTAGTTGATGTACGCTTCAAAAACTCAATAAGATCTACACCAATTGGGTTCAAAATTTTTACACGAAATTCAAATCACTTCAAAGATCGTTTTTATGATAGTATATATATTTTTTTTTATATCGTTTTTAAGTTTATAGGTTAATATTATTTTTAACGGACTTCGAAAAAGGAGGAGTTTCTATGTTCTACTGTATGTATTTTTTTTATTGCTGTAAATACGATAAAACTAAACTTTTAATGGCTGCATATTTTCGACCACGTTGAAAAGATTAAAATATCACACCAATAAAAATATAAAAAGTTAAAATGTTAAATGAATTTAATATTTAAAGTTAAAATATAAAACTATCGCTTTCGCAAGCAATTACTACTTATGATTGTAAATTTCATATGTAAATAAGTGATAGCGTATAATAGTAAAAATTAAAAAGTTAATATTATTGTAAGTCACTTTATATTTAGTATTCCCAAACGATTACTTCCTTTAATTAACCTTGGTATAAAGATATAAAAAGGTATAAAGAGGCGCTCATAGCCCAGTTGCACTCGGTGATTAGAAACAATCATCGAGGGCAAGCAACGACGGCGCGGTCAGTACCTGGATGGGTGACCGCTGGTGGCATGTTACCATGAGCGTCTCCGTGATTCGGAGGTCACGTTAAGCAGTCGGTCCCGGTTGTTATCATACGATAACAGTCGTGAAGCTTAGTTGGAGGCCTTCGGGCGGCCTAAAAACATCCAACGGCGAGATTTACGTAGCCACAACGTATTCTTGCCAGTCCCCAACCCGCACTTGGCCAGCTTGGGGACGTATGGCCTTAACCCTCTCCTGAGAGGAGACCCGAGCCCAGCAGTGGGACATTATGGGTTGTTGTTTTTTTTGTTTTAAAGATTACTAAATACAAAGTTAATTTAAATCAGTTTTATTCATTAAACGTAGGTTAAACATAGTTAAATAGTATCAGAGATTTAGAGGCTGCTCTTCTCCAGTAACCAAAACCGATAATGAAACACACTTTTATAAAATAACTAACTGACACCGGCAAACGTTGTTTTGTCTTATATAAAAAATGACAAAAATATTTAGGGGTAGGTCATCCTTATCATTTAGGGGTATGAAATAGATCTTGGTCGATTCTCAGACCTACCCGATATGCGCACTAAATTTCATAAAAATCGGTCCAGTCGTTTCAGATGAGTTTGGTAACAAACACCGCGACACGAGAATTTTATATATAACAAAAATGTTTAAAAAATATAACCCAACTACGAGCCTTTTTGATAGAAATTTTATAGTATATTTCACCTGCGTCATTGAAATCGGTTCAGTAGTTTAGGCGCTACAGTGGAACATGTAACATCACATGTACATTGTGCCCTGGTACCCATAACACAAGTTAAATCCTAACATGGGTGCCAGAGTTCAACTACACTGTGCTCCGAATATTTGTAGTTTTATTTTTGTATGTATAACTTTAAGATTTTGTTATCTGGTTTTAAATAAATTATCTCATCTTATTATACATGTGGTATGTTTAACATACATAGCCTGCCAAAAATATTTTGGCTTTAGAAGATAGTTAAAAACAGCTGAAAAAACTTTCCTCTTTAGCTTTCACCTTTCTTCCCTTTATGTACAGTTTGATAATAAAATAGGTAATACTTGTAGTAAAATTTATACGCTGAAATTTGTGTTAAATTCTAATAATTTTTAATATTAAAATAAATAGAAAAAATAGTGTCAATGTTTTAAAAAATCTTAAAAGGCATTATAAAGCTTACTATATAATTGTCACATTCTACCTTTGTTATCTTTCTAACAATTTGATAATAAAAATTAAATTAAAGTATTTGAACAAACTTGAATACTATAATATGAAATATTTTAACAAAATGTGTCCTAAAGTATTCTCACTTTCGTTAAACTAACTTGTTAGTTTCCTTCGACTAAACTTCGTTAAACTAAAAACTAACTTTTGTGAATATCAAAACTAACTGTAAAATGTTAACTAAACTTAAAAAAAAAAAGTAACAATGAACCGTTTAATAAACCCACCTCTTTGTCCGGCGGCGAAGCTTGCAATCCGTTTGTATAATACACAGAACTACGAAACTACAAAAACACTAAGTTTGGATGAGCGATCGAACACGACCGACGGGAGCGACCGCCTGCGGCAGGTGACGTGCACAACTGTGCATTGTGCAAGGATCTCATGCACGCCGCCGCCACACAGTAGCGTGGAGGAGGGACCAGACCAGACACATAAATTCAACAACCTTCGAGGTCGTTGTTATATTATGTAAATGGATGTCTCTATGCGCTCGAAGGAAACTGCATGAAAATGAGACCAGTTTAATATACGATACCAGGAAATGTAAATAATAAACATTAAGTGTATATTTTTCACAACTCTATTCGATTATAACATGCGAAATATTATGGTTTTGACAAATAACAATCGCATTAGTTTATAAAGAAGCCATTTTCCATGTTACGTACATTTAGGTGGTAAATAGTAACAGTACTAACGATAGCGTAGAAATACATTTTTACGAGGACTAAGATAAAAGTATGTTCTACAGAAGTAATTAAGTCTAAACTGAAATAAGTTAAGCTGTCATAATTTAACAGTTTTTATAAAGAATAGAGAATTTAAAATGTTTAGAATTGCAGATGATAATTTCTAATTTAGGCTTTCTTTTTTTATGGAATAGGGTACAAACGAGCAGACGTATCGCCTGGTGGCAAGCGATTACCGCCGCCCATGGACACCCGTAGCACCAGAGGTGTCATAAGTGCGTTGCCGGCCTTGTGGGATGGAGAGGGGGTGGGGGATGAGGGGAAGGGTTGGAATATGGGCCTCCGGTAACCTCACTCACTCGGTGAAACACAGCGCAGAGACTGTTTCACACCGGTTTTCTGTGAGGCCGTGGTATCACTCCGGTCGAGCCGGCCCATGCATGACGAAGCGTGGCACTCCCACAGTTTCTTATACGGGCATTTTAATTGAAGCTTTTTTTAATAATCAAAGTGATTCCTTTTTTACTGTAAAATTGAAACAAAAATAATGGTAGCAACAATTCAGCCAAATTTAAATAAAAAATTAAAATATCACAAAACACATGCTCATATCAACGGGATACTAGACAGAATTTAAAGGGTCAACGCACACCAAAACTAATACCACATCCACGACTGTGTTCGTCCCCATAAAAGTTCGTAGTTAGCAGTTCCCTTGCAATCGGGCTGCACTGTATTCGATCGGTGCAAGACAAAGCGATGTCAACGTCCCGCCGAGCAGCGAGGCGATGACCGCACGACGGAAACAATCGTCTGCAGGTAGCATACCTCACACCGCCACACAACTGAGGATATGGATCCCGAAATTTAGTTCTAGAATAGAATTTCTTTATCTAAATACTTCAAATGCAATCAAGTGGTTTGCGGATTAGAGTTCATATTGAAGTTTGAAAGTTCATGTAGAAAAAGTATAAAGAAAAAAGTATATTCGCGTAGTCATATAAATATTTTAAAAATACTTGTTCCCAAGTGCAAACAACACACCTCTTAGCTGTGAACGTTAGTAAATAAATAATTTAGTTCTTGAAGTCATATTTACAATATCATTAAAAATTAATTGCTTCATTTTACAAGTCTGAAGTTGATAAACAAGGAGAATATACTTTGTTAATTCAAAGAAATTTTTATTAGTAAGTTGTCTGGCTTGATTTTTCCGAAAAATTTGAAATCGGGCCTGAAGGCGTTATTTTCTTTAGTAAACCATTTGTGATAAGGTGAAAACATTTTAAAAGGATATTCAAGTAAAGGTTACCTTTTATTGGCCACCTTAACGGCATTGACCATTAAGTGTGACTTTATGGCGCTTTATACTCTTTAGAGCCAGTATCGCTGAAGACATTACCTGAAACAGATAAACATTAAACATCTTAATACAATTAAATTTACAATCGTTTAAATAATTACTAAGTTAACACTTAGAGAATTAAAAATAAATAGGTAGAAGAATTTCTGGTTAAGATTCATAGATTCACCATGGGAGAGCTACGCTTCGGCACGAATGGGCCGGGTCAACCGAAGCGATACCAAGGCTTCACAGAAAACCGATGTCAAACAGCGCTTGCGCTATGTTCCAGCGAGTGAGTTGGGATACCGAAGGCCCATTCTTTTTTTCTTTTTTTACGTGTAGAATCTCCCACGGGCCGTCACCCCACCGGGGCTTGCGGCGAGGCGGTGCGTCAGAATAGAACCGACTTATGAGGGATCTGGGAACCGCTTTATTACGACATCCAGACCCCTCCCAGCGCCTGCCCGCACTGATGAGGGCAAGGGATACCGGAGGCCCATACCCCAACCTCTCCTCTATCCCCCAAAAGTCGGCAACGCTGCAATCGCTTACCATCAGGCGGTACGTCTGCTCGTTTGCCTAATATTACATAAACAAAAAAAAATACTAATACTCTGTCTGTAGTGCCTGCTTCGGAAAAAAATATTACCCGTATCTATTCGGTGTAAAATTTTGCCAAATATAATTGTCATCATAACTGAGATGAAAAATTAAAAATAAAATTGAATTATGCCACATGGTACTCAAGTCCATCATCAGCTAGCCTCGTCCTGATTTTCCCCCTTTGCCCTGCGTAAGTGTTCTACATCATGTTCCTCTAGACATTACTCTTCAGATGCTTGCAATAGTTATTCCATTTTGTAGAACCACATTATATAAAAAGTGTATTTCAATTTATAATAGGTTATCCAAAAATATAGGAGAATACGATCCAAATATTTTAGGAGTAAGTTACACAAATGGTTGGTAGAAAAGTAATTTTATACAATAATAGAATTTATGCAATGTAATACGAGTATAATACTCAATGACATTTAATAGTAATGTAACCAATAATTGTTATGAAATTCAATACCAATTTTTACCATTTTAATATAAAGCTAAACAAAGAAATAGATTATGATTTTAGTTTTATTGAATATAATCATTTTTAGCTCATTACGTTATTTTACAACCATTTGATATTTGCATGCCAAAAAAAGGCAGAGTATTGTATGATCAAAGACCACCAATGTTATACCTGGTAGACTACACGTTTGGCCTAGTGGTTTCAGTGGTCGCCACATCACTTCCTACTGCGCCAAGTGTTGTGGGTTCAAATCCTACATGGGACAACACTTTGTGTGATCCATAAATTGTTGTTCTAAGTCTGAGTGTACTTTGTGTTCGTTTCATGTATATTTGTAAAGATCCCCGCGACACAGGAATGTATATTCCTAATGCAGGAGTTGTCAAAAAAAGAAAAAAATAAAAGAGGTAATTGTCTATGTTCCACGCAAATACATTTCATTTCATTTGAAATTAAATATCATTTCATTTCAAGCCCATTGCTAAATCAAATTGTTAAACCTCTGAATAATATCAGTTACCTTGGTTCTGGGTCTTCGTTAGTAATAGTAATAGTTCATCTCGCCAAATAACTTTTTCCTTGTGGACAAATTCACCATGAACGTCCAGGTCTTGGTACCATAAATCATCATGCAGCATCAAACACTGACGAAACCAATGGAGCTCCACAAAAGATACACGTGAATACCGGTTGTAAAAACATTAAAATACTATAAAAACTTGTTTAATAGCCTACTAAGCATGTGAATAATCTATATCAAAACTGTTGCTAAGGGAACTGAAAACTAGAACAAAACGAGCATCTAAATCTGATCGTTCTTACCAGACCATTCACCTAACCTTGGACATGCAGAGATACGCTTAAATATCGGGCTGTACTTGTGCGTGTACGTATGAAACGTCGCCCTGACACCGATATAGTGTATCGAATATTAACAAGACCAATATTCATTGAAGATATTACTGCTATGAGATAA
Source organism: Hyphantria cunea (assembly GCA_003709505.1). Classification (NCBI taxonomy): domain Eukaryota; kingdom Metazoa; phylum Arthropoda; class Insecta; order Lepidoptera; family Erebidae; genus Hyphantria; species Hyphantria cunea. The sequence goes on along the minus strand of PKRV01001635.1, from coordinate 1,297,073 downwards.
TGAAACTTATGTATATACGAATATATATATATATAAATTTGAATGTTGATTGTGTTATGTATAAAATATATATGAGCGTGTAGGTTTCGTATTATCACATCACATCTACAGGCTTTAATAGGGTACTGCTGGACATAAGCCTGTCTTTAAAAAGGGGTTTAGGTATTAGATATACAGGTTTTTAAAAATATTTACTATCAATAATTATTTGAAGTTAGAACTGATTACACCATCAAGTATCACTGCCTCTCTGAAACATTTTGATCTGTCTTAAAATTGCCTGGAAGAGATTGTTTTTGGAATGCGGCCTTATTACCAAAATCAATCTCTTTCAGTCAATCCTTTGTATATTATACATCAGACACTTTATGTGTATAGGTACTCTCTTGAAGCTCAATAATCATCGTCATCAGCCTTTTGCTGTCTACTGCTATATTATATATTATTATTAGACATATTATAGCCCTATAGGACATTTTATTAGGGTACAAATTAAATAATGTTTGAACTCGAAGTCAGGCCAGAGAATAAGTGACATTTTTTTATGCATGACTCTGCCAAAATGACTACTCTGCCTGATGGAAAGCATAAGCTGAATCCAATAGTAGTGGTCACCATACTCATTGCGAATTTAGGCAATGCGACAATGCAGCATGGTGGCCCACACTATGGGGGCCTAGTGATGCTTCTGTATCATTGGACCTCCGGTCCCGCACTCATGAACTAAACACGACAGAACGAACGCTGTCATTTGTTGTCACGGTGATCTTCTGTGCGAGGGTAGTACCGCCCCGGTCGAGCCAGCCCGCTCGTGCTGAAATCAGCATGGCTCTGCTACCTGTATACTTAACAGTGTAAGTATATAACACTTTTAAGAATTTTACGTCAAAAGTACGAAATTGCTCAAAGTGCTCGACGTTTTATTGGACAGGCTTTAATATCGACACGCTATCGAAAAGTAGAGAAAAAGAGTTGAATTTTGAGTATACGCAGAGTCGTATATGTATACTTTCTAGTAGATCTATAAGACGGAGCATGACTAAACCCCCTACTTACGAGGTGGTCTGGAGAGCTCTTACAGGTCGTGAGAAGCCGTTGGATTCGTGCAGCATAGGAACGGTTGCTTAGAGAGCATCGGGGGAAGCCTATGTCCAGCATTTCAGAGCGTTCTGTTCTTCTGCTGAGATGATGATCATCATTTTGAGAATTGTCTTCCAAGATGATCTTGATTTTAAATGGCGATATGGTGACTTCCACATACAGCGCTACCGAAAAATATACTACAGCGCCTTCTACTGAAGATACGTCGAACTACGGAGTAACGAAGGAAATGAAGAAACCACCAATCCTACTTCGCGTAATAAAAGTTCTCGCGCCGATTAACCTATATACAACTTCCCGACATCAACCGTAGGGCAGTGGCAACAGTATGATCGCCTCGCCTGGTCGGAGGATCCTCCCTTTGTGTTGGAGGGACATGTGACCCGTTCCTCCACAGCGATAATACGAAAATTTAACTACCTTTTACCGACTTCAAAAAGTTTTTCAATGTTTTTTACCTCATAATTGGGTTAACTGATTTTGATGATTTTTTTAAGCTGTTGTTCCGTCTGTCCCATTTCAATTCAGTCTAGTACTTGAAGTTTATTTTTTTTTGTTAAAATTATTAATTTTTGTATATTTTTTCACTTCAGTAAAAAACCGAAAAAAGTAAGTAAACTATTCGTATTCGTAAGTGATCTGAAGGACGTTGAATATATTTAGTTTCGCAGGTTACTGATCTCCGTGAGATCTTTTGAATTTATTAAAAAGTGTTGCAGATGCTCTTCTTTTGTTATCTGGTTGTTTACAATTAGCTGGTGTTTTTAAAGGCGTGAAATTCGGCTAAATGTCATAATTTTTCTTTTGATTTTAATCAGCATATCTTTCGAGGCAGTCCATATTGATTTATAGACAAAGCTTTATATTATGAGTAATATTACTTATTTTTTTACCATATTTATTATGGATTTATAATGCAAAATTCTACTACGTACATAAGGGCCAGATCAGTCGGAGTAATAGCTTTCATCGCTTTAAAAGGCAACGGCAAAACTCTAAGAAAACCAAATTTGTGAGCCCCTCTCAAAGATAACAATCCACGTTACTGAGTTGCAAGTGACATTGGGCAGTTGTTCCTTACTTCCTATCGGGTGACCAGACGGCTGGAACCTACGACTGGAATCACACTTTATTTTAACACATTTAGATAAAAAGACATCAGATAAAAAAAGATAAATATAATTCTTGTTTTGACACCAATGTATCAAAACAATGCGTCGTAGTTTTTTCATAAATACGTAATATTTTGACGAAACTTTGTTTTGATGAGAAAAATTGAGTACAATCAAGTAGACAATAAATTCAAAAATATTTATAGACTAAAGTGACAATAGACAAAATAAGACTTACTTTCACGTATTAACACGATAAAAAATTTTAATGAAATCGTCAGAACCAGAGGATTGTGACGGCGATCCTATGATCCAAACATTCACAGTTTTAGACGCAGTAAATATTGGCAAAAATTGTGACATCATTGCGTGGTCACGGCACAAAAGCTCATACTTTCAACCCGCTTCGATCACGAAAGCATTTCGGTAAGCGGTTATCGCAGCCTCTAAGCTCTTACAACTCTATAGAAGACTAGTTGAGCAATTAATGCTATAGAAATCCATGACGAGCTAAAATCCAGGAGTATGTTATTGGTATAAACGGTTTTTATGCGTATTGGTAAGGTTGGCTGGTGAGCCAACCCAACTCCTTCCAGTGCAGAAGCCTTCTTTCGTTCGGGCGTCATCTGGCTTCCAAGAGCGATTTTGTCTCACCAGGTTACTGTCATCATCATCATCATCATCAGCGTATTGTAGTGAATTGCTGAACATAGGTCTTCCGATTACACGCAACTTACTATAGTATATGGTACTTAGCATAGAGCAACACGATAGGGAGTAGCCTACGCATAATACTGGTGACACAGAATGTATTTATGTGTGAGTGAAATGTTTTCTATTAATTGTAACGTGCGAGTTCGTGTTTTTGTATGTAAATCTAAAATGTGAATGTGTGAAGATTTTATGGTTGCACCCCTCCGGTACTTAGTATTACATACAGATTGTATCAACTCTACCTTGCAAATCATAGGTATTCTACGAATCGATCTAAAAACGAGGTCGACGTAATCCCATGACACGAAAAACTTGAAATTACTCTAATATTGAGCCATTACCACAACTTATTTACGTGTCTGCGTTACAAAAACTCTCGCCGATACGGATATCGAATGCAAACAAAAAGTGTCCTTTCAAGTTCATTGGCAGAATGTTTTTATCAGATTATACTAATATAATCTATACTAGTGCTAGAGTGTTTGACCGACATTGTTCTGTTCGAACGTACGATAAAACATATTGTATATACGTAAGTGATTTCGACAATAAAACAAACACAATGACATGTTACAAAAGTAATGGTTTTATATACATATTTATGTTATTCGGTAAATGCATATTATAAACAAGTAGCATTGTGGTTACTTAATTCAAATTTAAATATCTACACTAATACAATTTTCGCATTGTAAAGTTATTTCAGGTTTGGATAGCCCATTTATTGACAAGATCTACAGGGATACATCACTATAAACCAGTAGGATCCGTGTATAAGCAAATTTATTTCTTTCACTTTTAAATTAAATGTCTCTGATTGTACCTTTTCTTTTCTTTCTTATTTTAAAGAGACACAAACCAACTAGTTTCATATAAAAATCGTGGCACAATCAGTTCAGTTGTTTAGCCGGTTGATGTGCCTGTCTGTCCCAGCAGCGTCTCTGATCATAGGAAGGCCATAGAGGTACACGACCTTAGTTTCGAGCTACTGAAGTCACATTCCCGACCCCTAGCTCCCTCGCACCATGCGTTATACTCGCACCAATTCACGATTTTCTTATATGACCTGTCTGCAACCTAGCATTAAGCCGAATTGAAGAAATAGCAGGTTGTATTTCAGACGTGGTTTGCCTGTTGTCCACTCCATGATTTAAATTGAAATAATAATTGATAAGAATCAAATTTAATCTAAGTCAAACTGTTATTTTATTTCCAGTGGTGATGATTACCGTTCTGTTTACATTCAACTTATTTAGGGGCAGGTTTTGGGTAGTTTTTGTTATTTTTACACTATTTAATAGATTAAAGTGGCTGATAAATAACGTATGCTTGTCTTAAATATCTCTATCCAAGACACTTGTGACACAGAAATCTATAGTCATTTGACAGATAAGTTGACGGTCTATCTTGGACTTTATGAACCAGTTGTAAAACTAGTCCTAATATATTATTACGACTTCTATATTATGGTGGTGGAATTATTCGTGGCTATTGCTTACGTATAAAAATTGAAATTGTTTCCAAGATTGCTTTATACATCAGTAGTTCCCAAAACGTAAATATTTAAATCAAGTAACAAAAATCTTCTCTTGTCTAGTAAACTTACATCCTTTTAAGGCACGAGTACACACGTAGCAAATCTGTGTTAAAGAAAATCAAGGCATTCAGTATATTCAGAAATACTCCTGTGTCTCTAAGTCACAGTACCCAGATTGTTTTTGCTAAAATTTCTAAAAATGAATCAAACCTAGATAGATTTATCGCCCCCCCGAAGCCCACTGCTTACTAAATATATACAACATTTCTTATATATATATATATTGTATATATAATAAAAGTTTAGGACGATAACTATCTTTATAAATAAACCGTACCAGGCTGCTTAGACCAGTATAACATGGATTTAATAAATTATGCCGTAAGAATACCTACGACTGTTTAATGAGTTTGACATTTAGAATACTTAACGATCGAGTACAACGATTTGGTGGTCGTGAACTGACGTTTTTCGGTGTACTATAATTATTGAAGTCTGATAAAATGACCCCACTCTGATTGATGGAAAGCGTAAGTAGAATTCAAGATTGGTGGATTATATTTGATTTAAATTGTAGAAATTTAATATAAGAAATAAATGCCTATAAAGTTTCAAAATTTCAACCCATACTTCACCACTCACGGGTAGAACATCCAGAAACTTTTATTTCTTTCATAATAAACAGTAGCCCAAAGATAAAATTTAAGGATTCTAACTTAAAAAATAATAGACTTTCATACTAACTTTCACCCCCGCCGTCCCCCGCTCATGCCTCGGAGAGCACGTCAAGCCGTCGGTCCTGGTTTTCATAAACATCAATGATAAGCGTTATTAAGAAGTCATTGCCTTCTAACATATTGACATCTAAATGAAATGATATTCTATTTGCAGAAATACGGTACAAAAGTTGTAGCTGTTCTCATCTAATTCAACCTCGAAATTCATTCCACCCTCAGGGTTACGGAGGTCCGATGACAGTCGCTCCGTAGGAAAACAGATATTCAGATAAAACCGGTTCAACTAGCCTCCGACCCCAAATAATGTTTTGAATAACAAAGGCTAAGAAGATGATGATGTGATATTATATGGGTAGTCTACATATCTTACCATTGTATGTATTTCCTTGTGATTTTGTAACACTGTGTACAACTAGCTTTCTATTTACCTATCTATCTTTACAGCAGGACAAATCCACGGACAAAAACTAGTATCCTATTATATACATTTGACTACAGTCAAGTTATTTATAGCTACGGTAATGTCTCACCGCTTTCTCCCAGATAATTGCGAGCTCGGAGATAATTTAGCTTTTCTCGCGGCATTCAGACGGTGATTGCTCAGCGTTTCCCTTGACGACGAGTCTTAATTATGGCCGCCGTGGCAGTTGCTGTGTTTGGAGGCTTCAATAACTGTTGTATTCAGGATCAGCTTGGTTTACTAGACATTTACTGTTCACACAGTGTAGTCACTTGGCAGTCCAGAATCTGTCTGACATATAGAAAGGAAATGCTTCCATGACACACTAGTGACGTTTACAATTAGTTACATAGGGATGCGAATTCCCAATAGAAGTGACGGCCACTGTTATCAACAATACTTAGCCAATTATTAGCTAAGTATATTTTACGAGTTACTTTGTGGTTAGTTGGACGCCACTATCTACACTAGTCTATACTATTACATATAATAAATTCGAAAGTAACTCTGTCTATTTGTCTGTTACGCTTTAACGGTAAACCGCTGAACCAATTTGGATAAATTTTGGTATAAAAATAGATTGAACTTTGTAGAAAGGCATACAAGTACAAGATCCGGTGAAGATCAACTTACACCCATTAACAAATGGGACCAATTAACAAATGGGACTAAATTTAATTGGTCATCAATATAGTGAAAGGGATACAAAAAATGTGTTGCCATAGGTGTGTTCATTAATTAATAAAAATAAAAAAAAAGTTTGATCTGGTTATCGGATTGGTGTAAGTCGATCTTCACTGGTTCTTAGACTACCTACTATTTTTTATTGTATTAACCGAAAACCACGCGGCCAGAACCGCGGGCAAAACCTATTATAATTTAATATTACACTATATATATATTATATAATATTATAAATTGAAAGTAACTCTGTCTATTTGTCTGTCTGTTTAATGTCTAATTGCAATGAAATTTGACATAAAAATACTTTAATTCTTATGAAAGGACATAGGCTAACCGCGATAACCCACAAGCACTAGTTGATAACATTAAGCTAGTTTATTGGGCGGTGTGTCGGAATCGAACCGACTAAAACCACACGGTGTGCCACGCTGCGCCTGAGAGGTCCGGGAACCGCGTTATTACGACATCCAGACCAGAGATCCTTCACCTAAACTAGCACACAAGAAAATTACCATATTTACAAATAATAACATACTATTCTTTAATTATTATTACTTTGTTCGATAATGATTGCATAATAAAGTTAAAATGGTAAAAGAAACAAACGAAACTGAAAAGAAACGAGGCTTGAATAATTAAAGAGGTTCTTTGTTGAAGGGCGTAACAGTTAAGAGCAACAATTTCCATTCAGACATTAGCACGTCTCGTGAATGACAACACTTCTATTTCATTTAAGCTCTTACATTATGTACAATATACTTTTTATATCTATTAGTCAAGGTATTTGTGAAACATTGTTAAACATACAAGAGATAGGCTGGTTATCTAAACTATATAAATTAAAATAAATCGCCAAGTATAAGTGCATAACTCGAAAACCGCTCTACCAACTCGGTCTTTTTTATTTGTTCGCTAAGGCACTAAAAAGATTCTTATGCACGGAGAAAACATTAAATATGCGAGAAAAAAAGGAAATGCAACGCTTATTACTTTTATCAATTGAACACGACAGGCCAATGACTTTTAACAAGTATAAGTACTTTTAACGAGGAAGTAATGCGCGTACATATATTTCGGTGATTCAATTTTATTAATATATAAACAATACGACTGTACACTTTAAAGAAATGCCCCAAAATCTTCAAATAAATCTCTATTGAACAAAAATATCTCTATCAAACACAAATCACACAATAAAAAGCTATAATAGATACTTCGTAGAACAATTGAGCTACGAGCTAGCATTTTGCTACGAGCTACAACATACTTACAGCTACGACAAATATCACTAAACTCGAAATCCGTTATAGATTAATCATACAACTCAGGGGCAGTAAATAAATATGGCCTTTTTTCCCAGTACTGTATTGTCTCTAATCAAGTGATTCACTCAGTAATATAAAAGTGGAGGTAAGGACCTCCTGTCCTTGAGACAGTCTCGGGGTCATGGGCCGAATGAAAGGAAGTAGCGATCGCTTATGGTGATGTTATTCGAGTTCCCTAACACAATAGAATATTTAAAACTTATCTTATTAAATATGCAATTCATTCATTTTGAAGTTTAATTATTCAAAAGTGACAAACTTGCAAGTCTGAAGGTAGCATTTATATTTCTTTTAAATAAAAGTAAAACTAAATAACACCTATTCTTTATATTTTAACAGTTATTATTTTAAAAAAATCAAAGCGCCATCTGCGGAGTTAAACTGGAAACGAATGACAGACGAATTTATAATTCTCATTTCATTGTGCTTAATTTTTATTTTCACAAATACATTTACTGAAAGGGTAGGACTAGAGTCTTTACTTATAGTTGTTACTAATTTTAAAGGCTTTCATGTTTATTGGCTACGATACTGTTGACATCGTATCCCCTTTTTTATAAAATTAGAGTATGAACACTTTAATTATTACTCTACATAATCATTAATTCTGACGTTTTTACCAAGATAAGTCTGCGTCTTGTAGTTTTTCGCTGTTCTCTTGTAAATTGCACCCAACAAAAACATTTAAGCTTATTTAAATCTCGTGCAAACTATTCGTACTCGTATCTAATACGATGTCTAACCGGCCTGTGAATATGTAATTATCTTACGGAGACATAATTTCTGCGTTCAATTTCAAGTGTTTTGTATGTATATTTTAAACTATGTAAGAAAAAACTCTGTGAGAAAAAGGTGCTTTTTCAGTTTAACTGCGGTATTAGTCGCCCAGTGCTCGAAATTCGAAGATTTTGAATTATTTTTTTTCTTTTATTTTTTAAGCTTTCTGCATTGGTTCTTTACAGGGTATAAATTTTAACTGTACAAAATTACATACTCATCCGTAACAACAATTTTCGTAGAAAGTGTCACAAAGCTTTTGCTTCGCCTGTAAATAAATAGATGTCTCCGCCGTTATGTCCGACCAGTCGTTATGTCCACCATAAAATAAAAATAAAAACTATAGGTCTTGAAATTTTGTCCCGTTTTAATGTAAAATGACGCTGATCATGATACATTGTAAGTTTACTGTAAGTATGTGATGTTTAATATAATAAACTAGTTGATCCAACGAACTTCATGCCGCTATCTTTTTGTATTTTTTTCTGAATTGCCGAAAAGCTTGTTTTAATCATTTTTGCCCACTACAGCTACCTACCGGTAGTGTAGACTAAAAAAAATACACTTTCGGTTTTCTCAACTTTGTCCTGACAATAGCAAACATAAAAAAAATAATTATACAACTTTATGCCGGCGATCGGAAGTTATGCGCGTACATACATTTCAGGGATCCATTATTAATATAAATAGATGAATGTAACATGTAATGATTTAAAAAAATAAAGTTTTGTCTATATTCATTTTCAATATACCCCGAAGGTTGTGAGAGGCACGAGATCTGTAGAGTTTTCTGTATAAAGAGAATAAATATAGAGATGAACATGTTTATCAAATATGATTATATAGCTTAATATAATACGCACAAATGTTTAATACCATATTGCTATAATTTATGAACTATTGTTAGCCAGCAAAATGATCTACAATGTTACATATACCACCGTGAATTAGTAAAGACTATGATACTAAAGACCAGTCTTGTATCATGACCTCTAATAATTCAAAAACAGGCACTGCTCGTAAACATCCTTTCACCTAAAGGGTTGGCTGGCAACCCTTAATAAAAGCGCAATAATCTTTTTATTGCTCAGGGATTTGGCCACGTTTTCCTCTGAATAAATAAAGACTCAAGTACCTACTCCATTAAAGTAGATTTAGAACTACCCGACGAAATTTACTACCTGTCTGAGGTAAATAAATTTTATTTGTCGAAATATAAAAGTTCATAGTTCGACCCTGGATGCGAGAAGACGAGCATCAAAACTAAGGGACGTGGAACTACAGAGGCATATTTTTCTTTTTTTAAAGACGTCCCCCACGTTAGGAATATACATTCCTGTGTTGCGGGGATCTTTCCAAACATACACGATACGGACACAAAGTACACCCAGACTTGGAATAACTATTTATGGATCACACAAAGTATTGTCCCATGTAGGATTTGAACCCACAACACTTGGCGCAGTAGGTGTGGCGACCACTGAAACCACTAGGCCAACCGTGTAGTCGATGTCGATGTCCAACAGTGGACTATGAAAAGCCAATGATGATAATAGTTTGCCTGCACTGATGTTGTAATGAATTAGGCGGTCATCTCTCGTCGTATATTCGATACTCACATGTGACAACATTCTGTGATTCCGAGACATTTCATAAATGTTTGTATTTTCTCGACACAACCGTTATCTTTAAAAAAATAAATAGCTTTCAAAATAGTGTCTTTGGTTTATGCACCTATTCATTCGGCCTATTATGGCTGGCTACTGTTGAACGCATGCACCTAAAAGAGTGTGAACTATCCCGGTCTTTATCCATCTCGTTACCAGTCATTTTGATAAATTGGTTCATCATCTTCCTAGCCTTTATTATTTCCAAAATTTGGGGTCGGCTACTAGTTCAACCGGTTTTACTTGAATATCAGTTTTTACTCAGAGCAACTGACATCTGACCTCCGAAGATTGAACTAGTTGTCAATGTACTTGAAGGCACTGACTTCCCAATAACGATTGCCGTAGATGTTTTTGATAATCGGGACCGACGGATTTTGATAAATTGGTTAAAATGATAAATTGGTTAAAATGAAGAATACTGTTGTATTTTTTTCTCCTTTCCCAAATAAAAGTAGAACTTTTCTAATTAATTTTCAATTACTCCTAGTGGTAGCAGTGCTTATATCTAGGCTTGGTAAAGGGTTTATTTCAAGTTTTAATTCTCCTTATAGTGTTGTCTTGCGTACTCGGGATGAATTATTCTTATATTAGTATGCATTCTCAGTCCGTCACAACACGGACACCTATCCAAAACTATGTACTCAAAATTTAACATGACAATTTTTTTCGTCTTACTACACTGTAATGAGTGTTGTTGTCTAAACGATCTAATCGACCAATGATTCACTGAACCTTAGTTTCAAAGAATGTTCCCCAACTGTAAATATACAAGTTAAATAATAAACAGCAGGATGAAACTGTATGCTAAGAAGAGATTTCATGAAAACAAACTGCCGTGAATCACGGTAATGGTTCGTCATTTAGTCGGCCATTTGTAATTTTACAGATTTTCGCGGGAAAATTTTAATGCGGAATCAGTGTTTGAATCAAGTTTAGTAGATCGAATTTGTTTATGGTAAAGGCAGCAGAGCCACGTTGATTACAACACGAACGGGCTGGCTCGACTGGGACGGTACTGCTCTCGGACAGAAGGTCAACCTAAAATGACAGCATTCGTGCTGTCGTGTTTCGTTGGTGAGAACGAGACTAGAGGCCCAATGATGCAGAAGCTTCAATAGGTGGCATTAGTGTGGGTCACCATGCTGTATTGTTGCATTCACAATGAGTATGGTGACCACCACTCTTGGATTCCGCTTAGGCTTTTAATCAGGCAGAGTAAAATCACTTTAGCAGACCCATGCATTAAGAAGTGCTAATCAGGTACTATTATTAAATTAAAATTGTTATCAACTGAAAACAAATATTGCAAGAAGTAATAAATTATTGAAAAAAAAACAAGTGTGTTTTTTTTAATTTTGATGTACCCAGTGTCACTTTCACTACTAAGACAAATCTATTGACATCATTCTCATAAAAATACGCCAAGTTGTTTAGGGCGCGCCAAAAAAATATACACATAACCACCCATCTTTAGCAGTCGGGTAAAAATAGGGATAATTGATTCCTTTTGAAAGACGCAAAGTTGCACGGGTCAGCTATTAAAAACATGAAATTAGAAAAGCAGTGGAAAGTTTTTCTTTGCATATTTTCATGCAAACAACACGCGCGTAGCGTGTTGTTTAAAATGTGAATACTACAGAAATTATTTACATTGATTTACATTACCACAGTACACATTATAATAATAAATACACATTCGTGAACACAACATGGCGTACTGAACGGCGTATAATGTGTCTACACGTGCCGTGTACCCCGTGTAGTTTGTGTTAGTTAAATACATACAGTCTGGCAAAACAAAGATTTACAAAAATATGATGATTTAGAGATTTCAGTAGGCATTTGTATGAGAAAAATAAATAAAAAGGATTTCTTATAAAATGATAAGTGCCCCATTAGAAATACACCTGTATATAAAGTAATATAAAGATACATAACAGGGGTAAAAAAAAAACAACCGACTTTGAACATCAATATTTGGATCACACAAAGTGTTGTCACATGTGAGAATAGAACCCAGAACACTACGCAGTAAGAAGCGACGTTACCACGTAAATCACTATTCCATTCCTGTGACGCAGTGGTAGCGGATGCAACTGCTGTGCAAGAGGTTTCGGGTTCGATTCCTGAGTCGGACCAAATGTTTGTATGATCTGGAAATATTTGTTTCGGAGTTTAGGTGTTTTCTATGTATAACATGTATGTATTTATAAAAAAAAGTATATAAGTATTAATATCAGTTATCTAGTACCCATAGTACAAGCTCTGCTTAGTTTGGGACTAGATGGCGTTGTGTGTTAAAATGTCTTACATATATTTATTATTTATTATTATTATTATACATGCAGTCATCCATGATAAATAGGTGTATTATTTATAGTTCATGTCTGAATAAAGTTTTAAATAAAATTGAGATGAATCTTAATTTTCTAAGGTGGCGTTTGATAAATAATGTAGACAAAGACTCTTATTTAAGACCCGTGCTTCCGGTCAAATATTAGTTTTAGTATTTTGTAATGTTTGCATCAATTAATCAGCATCTAGACGTGTATTTTGCAGGAAAAGCACGACTAGAATGAAAGGAAGTTTTTATATAAGTCCACGAAACATTCACACTGATGAAAGTCAAGTAACAAGTGGATACAAACGATTTATAGGTCTCTATGGATGTCATATTCACTTACTATGTATTTACAGGTCTCTATGGATGTCATATTCTCTTACCATGTAGTGACCAGTCTGCTATTTTGCTCTTAGGCCATTTAAAAAATATTCTAAGTATGTGTTATGTGCAGATGTAGTTGAAATATATCGTACAAATTACACTAGTTGTTTAAGCAGTCGCCTTGCGACGTTCTACTGCGTATTGTACGTTCAAACCCCGCCTGGGTCAATACCAAATGTGATCCATAAATTGTTGTTCTGAGTCCGGGTGTTCTTTGTATCTGTTGCATGTTTGTTAATAAAATCCATCGCGACACAGGATTGTTCATAGTGTAGCATTTGTCTTTAAAAAACCAATAAGGTTACACGAATCAACAGATACCATAGTTTAAAATCATAGTAAAATATAATTCATGTTCATAAATAAACAATTACCACGTGACATACGTGGTAATTGTTTAATGTCTGTAATGTGTATGTCTGTGTCTGTGTAATGTCTGTAATATATATTGTTTATGATATTCCATTGTATTCCGTTATGTAAATAAAACATGCAATTTTGTATTTTATTGTTGGTAAATCATGTTTGTTCTCTGTCATAAGCTACATCTAATAAAACGATGTGATTTAATGGTGTTGTGGCGTAATTTTACCCCAGTGTCATTAATCAGCGCTAAAAAGGTTTATGAAAGCCTCGGTTTGTGTCAGTACTTAATCGCTTTCTGGGGAGAATGAAAAAACATCATTAAAAAGAGATGATAAAGTTTAAACAAAGGAACTTGTTCCGGCTAATCTTTGGAACGGCTGCGGATGAACCGATTTTGACGGGACTTTCACTGGCGGATAGCTGACGATGTAAGGAGTAACTCGAGCTACTTTTTTAAAAACTAGCTTTGCCCCGCGGCGTTACTCGCGGTTACAACAATAACCGCGGGGAACACGGCGGGGCTCAGCTAGTCTTTTATATGTAAGATTGCCTCGAATGCGCAGTGGTAGAGTACGTGACTGCTGTATGCATGAGGCCTCGGATTTCATTTCCCTGGTCGAGAGTCTCGGGATCGAATCCGGCCAAAAGTATTATTGAGTTTTTCTGATTATGGAAATACTTAATCACAGCTTGGAGTTCGGAAGTTGAGGTTTGAACTCCCGTGCTTCGGAGAGCACGTAAAGCTCTCCCAAAATCTCTCCCCAATCGTGTCGGTTAACCATCCCATGAGATTATGAGAGTGAGAGAACAGAGATAGCACTTGTGGTTACGCACACACTTGTGCACTATAATATCTCTTACGTAGTTAGCTGGTTTCCGTTCAGACTGGCCGCCGTGGCCGTAATTGGCTAGGTAAACACATCACCTTAAATAACGAACCAGTCAGTAAACATTATACAAACGTTTGAATGAATAAACATGAATGACTTTCTTCTTAGAACCATTAAGACCATAAATTCAAAAGTTTGGACACTTTTACAATAAAATTACAATAAAACAGCTGTACGGACATATTCTGCTATAAAATTGAATGCTACGACAAATTGTGAAGCGACAGGGTCCCAACAGGGGTACACTTGGCGAACACCCACACAGCTTCAATTATCTCGTTATTAGATGCTGTAGAATGACAGATGCATCTGTGGGAGGGGTGTATTATTGTATTAGATGCACTTATGTAGGAGGTTCTTGAACTCTGTTTGTGTACTGGAACTTACTTACTACTTGGGTATGATAGTTTAACTATTATACGTAATTATATATTATTGGACTGCCTCGGTGGCGCAGTGGTAGCGTATGCGACTGCTGTGCTAGTGGTCTCGGGTTCGATTCCTGAGTCGGACCAAATGTTTGTATGATCTGCAAATATTTGTTTCGGAGTTTGGGTGTTTTCTATGTATGACATGTATGTATTTACAAAAAAAAGTATATAAGTATTAATATCAGTTATCTAGTACCCATGGTACAAGCTCTGCGTAGTTAGGGACTAGATGGCGTTGTGTGTTAAAATGTCAGAAAATTTTATTTATTATTTATTTGGTATTTATGACTTTGAAAGTAAGGAACTTTCATTCTCTCAAAATTTTTCAAAAATTAATTCATGTTTAATGCTTGCAAAATTCTCAACTCCAGCGGTTTATGTTGTACATTTACGAATACATCAGAAAGGGCAAGTAATTTTACATGAATAAGTGTTTATATTTTATCTATGCTGTTATTATAAATTCGTAAGTAACTCTGTTTGTCTGCCTATCTATTGCGTTTCTTAGCTAAACTGCTGCACCGATTTCAATTAAATTTGGCATGGAAATACTTTGATTTTTGAATAAGAAAGGACAAACGCTACTTTTTACCGTAAATCGATCGCGTACAAAAGCTAGTATTTAATAAAAACAAAAAAATAAAACATATATATAAAATAATTCTATAGGTATTGTCGTTGGTAAACGAGCCTTTAATGTATTTAGAATGAACCTTACATTGTTAATTAAAACGTTGGCCGAAATTAATTAAAGAATACAACTAGAGCTTTCAGGTTTGCTTAAAAAATCTACGATCCAGTGCAAATAAATTTAAGAAATGTTAAACATTTATTTTACGTTCCACCTCCACAGCAATTGAGAGAGCTCAAATTAGAATTATAAAGTTTACTTTTCTTGATGATTGTTATAAGTAAAAATTCAACCACAGTAGTTCAAATGTTTAGAGAATATATTTGCATGCTTATTGCTGTTATCACATTTACACAACAATGCGCTGAAATAAATTTTCGAAAATCTTTCGGGCGGTCAATATACAGAAAACAAGGTTTTAGCCAAATTTAAAAAATGGAGGTTTTTCAACGGAATACTTCCACTACTATTAATTATAATTTCACTTGTAACTTGACTTGCTTACGGAATGCTATATTTCTCCATGGCAGCTATAGAACTATAGAAAAAACATTGCCTCTTGAAACCGCCATTAGAAAATGTATTAATTGTATTTTTTTTGTGGAATAGTGGGCAAACGAACAGACGTATCGCGTGATGGTAAGCGATTACCGCCGCCTACCAGAGGCGTTACGTTACAAGTGAGTTACCGGCCTTTGAGGGATGGGGAGGTGGATAGATGGAGAGGTTGGGATGTGGGCCTCCAGTATCCTCACTCACTCGATGAACACAGCGCAAGCGCTGTTTTACACCGGTTTTCTGCGGCCGTGATATGACCCCGGTCGAGCCGGCCCATTCGTGCTGAAGCGGTGAGTAAAAATTAAATAAAGTATTATTGTCTTTAAACCATGATCAACACTTCGAATTTATGTTATTGGTTTAATTGCACGCGAGACTTTTTCGCTCAGCAATTGCAGACGACAAAGGATTGCAGGTACTGCCAGACTTAATTGATGAAGTTGCAGCTCCGTACTCCGACAGTCTAGTAAAAGTAACAAGAAAACAAAAATGAAGTTATTACATAAAGAAAATTAGAAAATTATAAAGTACTCGTAAAATACTGTTTAATTGGAACAGGACCTTTTAAATGAGATCTTCTTTAGATCTTTACATATTGGTATATAGGACGTTACGAAATTTGTATATAAATAGAAAAAACATTGCATGCTTCATGTAATGTTTTTTTAATATAATTTTATATATTTAAAACAAACTTAAATATATTAAGTATATAGAACATACTTAATGTAAATGTGTCAAATGATTTAGTAAATAAATTATTTTACAAAGTAACAGATAAATATACACTTTCCTAACTGTAAGACACAATGTAACTAACTACGGAGACAATAAATTACGTTATATTTGACAAGCTTTTAGTGTCAAACTTTCGCGACTAACTTTCTCCTAAGTTCAACCACTTGAACACCTAATTAGTAAAACTTAACTTATAAACAAAAAAACTTTTTGAAATTGTATTATAAACATCTAAATTTTAAACAAAAACATCGTGACAAATTCACAGCTGATTTGCAGTTAGTAATGTATTGATTAACCAAAGCTTAGTCACGCTGTATGACCCCTTATTTCTCCCCAGGGCACACGGGCGTTGACAAATTCAATGCAATGTTTGAAGTTTAAACTTATTGGCAGACCAGACGGGTGGCTGCATATTCCAGACTGCATCCAGACAACAAAGAACATGCAGACGGTAAATACGGACGCAACCCTCGCGTGTTTACAACCACCCAGACAGGGTGAAATGTTAGATTTATGTACACACTATCGACTGTAATGGTACGATGTCTGAGAACTTAAAATTAATTAAATATTTGTAAATTTTAATTTCACGCTAGTATGTATAATATGTATTAATAATTTCAAACTTTTCACACACGACCGTTTGATCCCAAACTAAACAGAGCCTGTATTATGAATATGGTAACGTAACTGCAACTAAATACTGAACATACTCGAACTTATATATTTTTAATATCTGTACTTATAAAATAACATGTCCTGACTGACACTATTAAAGTTAGGGCTATGAAATTTGGATCGTTTTACTAAGTAGACACCCGCTAAGGAAGGAATTTTGGAATTTCCACCCCTAGGGGAGTGAAATAGGGGTTGAAAATTTGTATGGAACTCCGTCATTTTTTTAATTGGAAACATGAAACTTTATTTTTTGGGTTACTGATTAAAATGAGTAGACAGCTTTTTTGCATATAAGCATTTTTGAATACTTTACCCCTAAAGGGGTGAAATAGGGATTAAAAGTTTGTACGGGAATTCTTAATTTTTTATTTTTGGGCTACTAGTATATTGTAAAGAGATTAAAGTTACTTTCTAACTTTGTTTGTATGGTCCCAACAACCATATAAACAAAGTTAGAAACTTTAACTTTATCTAATCTTTATAAGTACAGTTCACTAACAGAAAGCGACACTATGCGGGATTGACATAGGCCATATTTAACTATGATTGAATAAAAATTTCAGTTCTTATATATTTATATTTATAAATATATAAATATTATATTTATTTATATATAAATATTTATTTATTTATATATTTGTATTGTATACATGCAAAATTACAAAGTTAAAACAGAGGATGAATCACAAATATGCAAATGATACAATAGGCGGTCTTATCGCTCATGGCGATCTCTTCCAGACAACCACAACACGGATTTTCGTTATCCAAAAACTTCAGGTAGCTCACATACAAATAACACACCTAATCCTTTACGCGAATGGTTAAAAATATAATTTAGGTTATAGAAAATAATATTGCTAAGTCAAGTCGAAGAAAAGTTAACGTCTAACGATGTGGACTCAGGTCGGCTAGTATATTATAAGTAAACTATACGAGCCCGCGGTATAACTGGTCGAATCAATTTTTTTTTTATTTAAACCACAATTGAATCATCAGGAATGGACACAAAAAGTTTCATTAAAATCGGTTCAGTTGTTTAGGAGGAGTTGAGTCACATACACACGCATAGAAGATTTACATAAAGATTACATCTAGACATAGAACAAATGAGCACAATATACGCAGTCATGATGATTAACCACAAGACCTCACTGTTTGTTTTTTTTTAAGAAACCTTTTATTTCACTTTGCGGGATAGCCCGGTGTCCTCTAATAATGATCTATTGTGATCAAGTTATCTGGCAAAAGCATACTTACAAGAAAAAAAAAAACTCAAAATAGCTTTTCAACTTAGTTAAGATGTAAATTGCCTTGATTAATATGCAATTTGCTGCACAATTTTCTTTGTAATTTAGCGCAACACCGGTCTACGCCCGGAGTCCAGACTGCTAGCAGACAACAAAGAAACAGGACGCGCTCTCTCAAACGATTGGAGGTGGTAGTTCATTAAGGAGAATAATGAATGCAGAGAAAATATGCGCTAGAAGATTTTACAGTTCTTACGTATCCTTGGAGTGTCCTTTTACCCGACTGCAAAAGCAGGAGAGTTATGTTTTTCGAATGTATTTATGTTTATATGTATGTATGTATGTATGTAAGTATGTAAGTATATTTCTTTGGCACGCCCTAGAGCCTAAACAGCTTTTCGTATGTTTGTGTATAAGATGTCAATGGATTCGTCTTAGTCGTGAGAGTGACACTGGTTACATCAAAATAAAACAAAATTCAGAATTCAACAAAGATGGCAGATATTGGCGTAGTCGGTTCTTTTTTTAATTTGTTTTTTTATTTATATTACTCCTTGTGATATCCCATTAACAGCTTTTCACTACAACAAATGCAAGTAAGATTCACTTAGTGTATTTATGGTAGGTACTTACATCAACAAATAAATTTTAATTAGTTTTGTCTGTCTGTTCCGAGTTCGACTGGTCCATAAGTTCAAAGTCGCTCAGCGTGCTATGGAGAGGGTTATGCTCGGCGTTTCTCTAAGGGATCGCATCAGAAACGAGGTGATCCGACAAAGAACCAGGGTCATTGACCTAGCCCACAGGATTAGCAAACTGTAGTGGCAGTGGGCTGGCCACATTCGCCGAAGAACCGATAACCGTTGGGGTAAACGAGTTCTTGAGTGGAGTCCGCGTCTCGGCAAACGTAGTGTAGGACGTCCACAGGCCAGGTGGAGCGATGATTTGCGCAGGACGGCTGGCAGGAGCTGGATGCGAGAAAAATGGGAGAGGCCTATGTCCAGCAGTGGACTGCAATAGGCTGATGATGTTCCGGGTAAACTCTGAAAAGCCTGGACCGATTTAGATGGGACTTTAACTGGCAGATAACTGGTGATAGAAACAGTCACTTGGGGTTTTTTTGGATAAACTTCACCCCGTGACATTACCCGTGTGTAACACCGTGGAGTTCAGATAGTTCTTAGTAATTTACAAACAATTTAGATAAATTGTTTCTAAAATACTGGGCTTGAATGACATGTCTGATCGTTTATTACCTTAGGATGCGATGAAATCAAGTCAGTTAAATGAAAACTTAAAACAAATAGGTACTTGCAGTTTGAGTTCCGTAACCATTTCCCTCATCTCTTGTTTAGGGATACGATAGTTACCTGAAATAATAAGAAAACAGACTTTTGATTAGAGAAAACTAGAATTTTATCAATTAAATATAATAACTATACAAATAAAAATGAATAACAGAATGTATGTACGCGCATAACTTTCGATTGACTGCACCAAATTAGATAATTATTTGCTTGTTTTTTTTTATTATCAGGACAAGGTTTGTGTAGAAAACAAAAGAAAACCGGAGTTTTATATTTTCTTAGTCTGCTTATTCGTATATTTCTAGAAGTTAGCACGGGCTTACTAAAACAAATGTTTCGGTAATTCAGAAAATTCTCGCATAAATAATTGTGGCACTACGACGTTCATCGGATCAGCTTATATATAATACTTTATAAATTAGTGAATGATAGAGCGATCGTCCCTTCGTGTGAAACTTATTGAAACGAGCTCTACATTGGTCCTTCTGACCATCGTGGTGGTTCTAAGGAAGAAGTCTGTTTTATTATACACTGCCTGATGCACAACTGCCTCGTTGTTCTAGCGGTTGGCGTATGCAACTGCTGATCTTGAGGTCTCGGATTCGAATACCGGGTTGGGTCAAAAGGTGCTGTTGAGTTTTTCTTATCTATATGTATATGAACCCTAGCCTGATGATGAGCGATTGCTATAACATCAGAGACATCACAAATGCGTTGCTGGTCTTTGGGAGATATGGAAGGGAATGAGGGGAGGGATTGGGGTATGGGCATCCTGTATCCTCACTCGCTTGGTGAGAAATATGCTTAATAACAGCTCGGAGTTTGGAAGTTGGGGTCTCAGCCCCCGTGCCAAAGAGTACAAAGTTGTCGGTCCTGTGATTTATTAATTCCCGGTCGCGTCCGATAACTGTCTCATTTGATCATGACAATGAGAGATTGAGAGTACATCTGTGTTTGCAGCATATACTTATCTACAATAATATCTCCTGAGTAGTTGGTTGGTCTCCGTTGATACTGGTCGCTTTCGTCGAAATCGACTAGGAGTACGCGAGTAGGGGGCCTTCCTCGTTCTACGACAATAAAGCACTGCCGCTGAGCCATACAGCTGCTGTATAAGTACTAAATACTCATTATATTGTCTTATTTTTATTATCATCATCATCATCAGTTTATCGCAGTCCATTATACTATTAGTATTACACAACCAGTTATCTAATTAAAATACAAAGTATGTGCGAGACATCTCTAATGCATATTAAGTTCATATACGCTCATATAGAATGCATTTTACGCAACATAAGTTGTATCATAACCTTGTTTTAATAAATCTAAAAATATACAATAACTACAGTTTCAAGGTTTTAAAAAATGTTGCTCAGACGCCATATAATAACATGATTGGGTGTAATAGGATCATTAACGGATTGTATAATATATGAAAGAATATATGGATACACTGCGTGAATGAGGATATGTCTAGGAAGGAAGTAAACAGTGAGTAAAAACTCATTACACCCACCTCAAATAAATAGGGAAAAGGTTATGATGATGATGTTGATGATATACATAAGGGCAGTTTCACCAGCTCCTGACAAAGCCACCTGAAACTTGGAAGAACTTGGAAGACCATATAACACTATTAAACTGATAAAAGTCTCTGGTCTAACATATTTCTCTCTATTTCCTCGCATTTTTTGAACTGTAACTTACATGTTCTGAATAAAATCACAAAAACCAAACTAAATTCAATCAGTCTATCTTACGAATAATCTTTACGCTACATTTTTCCATGGTATGGTGGCTACGCCAATCTATGGTATATTGACAGATTAAAAATGTAATTACAAAATATCTACAATATTGAAGGTATGTCCATATTATATTAACATCAACGTTTGAGTTCAACTACCCTTAATCATTCCATCTATTCCGATTATCACCAATACTAATAAATCAAGGGTCATTTGAGTTTATTAACATTTTTTTTATTAATATATAGATGATTCCTACTTTTTATCAAATTATATTAAAAGATGGTATTTTGATTGGTCGACCTTAAAGAACAATGTAACTTCTTTATATTGCCGGTATATACTATACAAGATATATTATTTATATATATATATTACTCAAACAAAGAACAGACGATTTGAAGCAAAGTAGCTGGCAGTGAATGGATGCGGATTGTCCAAGCCCGGGATGGTTGGTACTCCTTGGAGACCTTCGTTCAGCGGACAGAGCGCGGCGATAGGCTGATTTGAAAAGAGGTAGAAGTGCCGGTGGATGACTTAGACAAGAAGTTACTGTGTACTAAGAACCAGTCGGTTAGGAAAAACTTTGCATTATAAAGGTAAGGCCATTAATCTCCTTATTCATAAACGCAATTTATCGTTAAGCAACGATTCGGTGTCAATTTCAACTTTAAGGTTGTAAGTTTAAAATTGAAAATAGCACATAACCATCGCTCAAAGTTAAATAACGTTTACGAATAACAGGGTAAACCATTAATATTATGTTAAGAAACTGAATGCGGAAAAATACAATGTTTTCAAAACCTATTCCTAGCATTCACTAATGACCAAAACCTGGTCGTTAGATACTAAATTAATGTTTAATATTAATAAAATAGATACTTTGAGGATATCTACTTTTGACAACGTCATTTATCCTGAAAAAGTTCGTTCAATTGGAATTGCTGATCGACAACGAACGGAATTTTTATAAATGCCATCGATGATTGATTAAGTCCTATTTTTAACTTACAAAGCGGAATTTATTACTTTACAAAGCGGGGGATTTCAATATTGTTCAATTGAAAACCTTTAGACGTCGATTCTAAGGATCAAATTCTGTACGTATAATCCTACACTAAAGCTTTTTACTACTGCAGCAATAGCCTGTCTAGACTTTAACTACTAATGTGAGTATCTCCCGACTCTATTACATATTTAACTTCGAAATGGCAAGTTATTGTATCGTTATCCAAACTTCAAAGTTTTTTTAATACGACGTTAAAAGTAGTTAAAGATTTTTAATTATTTGATTAGAAACTTAGTGCATTTGTGACAACAGAAGATAATAGTTTCATATAACATGTATGTTGATATTTAGAAATATTTGAAAAAGTATTATCGACAGGGTTGTTGTCATAGGCCAGGTTCTGTCTAGTTTGGGATTAATATGCCATTTGTGAGATGTGTAAACTGCTTATTATAATAAGGCATAAAGTACGGAGTACGTACCTTACATACGCATACGTACATTTCATGCCAAATTGTATCGATTAACTTTGTAAGATTTTCATTTTTCATTAATGAACCTGAGAGTGACTACTCTGCCTGATGACCAGCATAAGCAAAAGTCAAGAGTGATAATCACTATGCTTATTGCGAATACTAACAACAACATGGTGACCCATACTCTAGAGGTATATTAAGATTCTTCCGTATCATTGAGCCTCCGGTCTCACACTAAACGTATCAACACAAATGCGGTCATTTTAAGCTAATCTTCTGGTCCGGTCCGTTGGTGCTAACAGCAACATTGAAGTTTTAGTGGTTATTGCTTCTTTGTCAAATTATAATATAAAATGGTTATAGTAACACTTTGATGAAAGGTTTCAGCGCTTCTCATTACTGGCCGTGCCCACAAATGTCATTAGCGGCCGGTAACTTATTTGACAAGTTACAAGAGTGTGTCCATTACCGTACATACTTTATGTCCCGTTGAATACCACTAACGGAATTGGGTATTAAATGCCATATTACTTTCCTAATACATCGTTAGCAAGCTGAACACGAAGCCGAGGGTCATACGTTGGGACCATCGTTAAATGGAGAATGTATTGAAGAATAATTGAGTTGTCGCCAGGTTTGAAAAGAATTAATTTAGGATTTTATGACTCATGGTGGAATGGGAAGTGTTGTACCTACCATTTCGAAAGCATTATTTTACGGTAGTAAGTGATAAAGGTTAATTGTGGTTATTGTATTGTAAATCTTAATGTTGACGCACGTCCTCATCAGAAAAAAATTATAAAAGATTACTGAAGATCTGTGCGGACAAAAATCAGTAAAAGTAGGGGATCCAAATAAATCCCGTAGGGATCAAAATGGAAATGAAATCCAAAAAGATGCCCTAGGAGATCAGCGTGGATCAAAAATTCCAAAAGTTCTTAAAGCTACAACAGATAACCTTTTCAATGTATTAGGATATGACGTTGGTTCACATGACATCAGAAATATGCCCAATCTCAGTCAGTAAGTTTTATATTAGAGCAATCCTTTCTCAACAACAACAAACCTTCAAGAAAAGAGAGTACTCCTTCTTAAAAGGCCAGCAACGCACTTGTGACGTCTCTGGTGTTGCGGATATCCATGGGTGGCGGTAATCGCTTACCATTAGGTGATGCATCTGACTGCCTCAGTAGCCTAGCGGTAGCGTATGCGACTGCTGTTCCTGAGGTCTCGGGTTCGATTCCCGGGTCGGATCAAATGTTTGTATGATCTGCAAATATTTGTTTCGGAGTTTGGGTGTTTTCTATGTATGATATGTATGTATTTACAAAAAAAAAGTATATAAGTATTATATCAGTTGTCTAGTATCCATAATACAAGCTCTGCTTAGTTTGGGACTAGATGGCGTTGTGTATTAGATGTCGGAAATATTTATTTATTTATTTAAATATTTATGCATCTGCTCATTTGCCCCCTGCTCAAAAAAAAACCAAAGGTTTGTCAAAATGAGTTCGACCCCGAAAATTTTACGCTTTACCTGCAAAGTATTCAACCCCTTCTAAAGGTGTCCTTTAAATATCTTTGAAAGAGAGTAACCGCTCATTTTGTGCGGACTGCTTTGTCCCTAATGGCTAATTAAGTTAATTTAGTAGTAAACAAGTTAGATACTCAGTCGAATGAATATACAAATTAGAATCTTAATTATCTTAAGCATGTATACATGTAAGATGGCATTTCAAATATTATGTGTACTAAATACTATGCATAACATAAGCATTTATTAAAAAGTCGTAATTTTAATATCAAAAAACAGTCCAATTTGATTGATTTGTATAGAATACCACGAAGCAATTAACCAAATGCATATATACGTATTTCAAGATGCGAATTCATAAATGCACAGTCACGAACGTAGGGTCGCAATCTGTGGTGTGCTAAACGTGTTAATAGACGTTCTAAGTGAATAAAGGCGGCTATAGCAGAATTTAAGGCCAATGATTCTGTATATTTATCTACACTTTTAATGATGGGTTCACACAAAAATACTACGTTCAATCTATGCCAATAATCAAAATAAAAATGTCTGTTTGTAATTCTAAATGAACAGCTTTCCACTAAATGCATATATGTATATATGGTACTAATATCAAAAAATTTTTTTTTCAATTTTTTGTCTGTCTTTCTAAAACCTCTTCAATGAGTGGCCCAATTCTGAACTTGCATACTCTTTATCTTTCATGTCATCTTGTATTTGAATACCTGACTTTTAAAAAGAGTGGCCATGAGTTTCTTTGCCAGTCCTTCTCATAAGGCTCTACGCATTTTGAAAAGTGGAAGATATGAATCAATACAGGCAGACAGTGGACTTAGGTGTTTTCACATAATTCACCTTGACAATACAGTACATCTGAGGCGTCTGTTTGTGTCGATCTGTGATTTTTATCTGTAGTTTCAATTCATCAATCATAAATATCACTAAGTGTGTTTGAGGCGCTCATAGCCCAGTCGCACTCGGTGATTAGAAACAATTACCGAGGGTAAGCAACGACGGCGCGATCATTACCTGGATGGGTAACCGCTGGTGGCATGTTACCGTGGGCGTCTCCGTGATTCAGAGGTCACGTTAAGCATTCGGTCCCGGTTGTTATCATACGATAACAGTCGAGAGCTTTTGGAGGCCTTCGGGCGGCTTAAAAACATCCAACGGCAAGATACGTAGCCGCAACGTATTCTTACCAGTCCCTAACCCGCACTTAGCCAGTGTGGGGTCGTATGGCCTTAACCCTCTTCTGAGATGAGACCCGAGCCCAGCAGTTGGACATTATGGGTTGTCGATCGACTTAGTCAGTTAATTGAATAAATGGTTTTGAATTTGAAGGAGATGAGACGAAAGGAAAAGATTTTTAAAACCCTGAAGGAATTTTAGAAAAAATAAATATGTTTTGGAATGGATGCAACAACTTCATTAGCACAATCTTTTCAACGCGGTCATCGCCTCCCCTACCGCCTCTTCTTATTCGTGGTCTAATGAAAATGTATATGCGATCTAATTTGTTTTCATTAATCTCTTTGAGATTGAGAACTTTCAACTTCTCAAACCATTGAAAAATACTGTACACATTTTAATGTTTCTTCTATAACAGACAAGATGAAAACTACTATAAACTAGGTGTTACCCGCGGTTGCTCTTGCACCTTTACATCAACAACTGCCAATAACACCATAGGGTGCAGCTAGTCTAAAATAAAAGTGGTATACCCGTCCCAGAGATTAGCCGGAACTAACTATGCGAAAATAAAATATGCATTTAGTAAAAAAACTAATTTTTTTATTACAAATAGACACTTCAATTTTATTTGTGTATGTAGTTAACTAGCTGGGCCCCGCGGTGTTACACAACAACCGCGAGTAACGTACGGGGCAAAACTAGTCTAAAACAGGTGTCCTAAGTTAATACTTATATCATCAGCTATCGGTCTAAAAAAACAAACAACAACCCATAATGTCCCACTGCTGGGCTCGGGTCTCCTCTCGGGAGAGGGTTAAGGCCATACGTCCCCACGCTGGCCAAGTGCGGGTTGGGGACTGGCAAGAATACGTTGTGGCTACGTAAATCTTGCCGTTGGATGTTTTTAAGCCGCCCGAAGGTCTCCAACTAAGACTTCACGACTGTTATCGTATGATGACTGACCGGTCTAGCCGTTCCAAAAATGGTAAAAATGTAATTTTGGTATATGTACCGTGTATACACATACATATGCATTTAATAAAAAGCGGTTACTTTAATATTACAAAGATATACTCCAATTTTATTTATTTGTATATATAATTATCTTATCGGGTTATACTCACTATGAACTTCGAAACTATCAAACCAATTTTTACGGTTTTTTTTAATGCGTATTTTGTTAGCGTGCCTTGGCTAGCACAGTTGTCATCAAGCTTAGGCCAAAAGGAGCCGAGCACGATTTAAAAGAGGCGAAGGCGAAGTCGGGTGGGTCAACTAGTGTTAACATGTTTATATTATTCAATGCAACAATTTACAACTCAAAGTCTAACCTGCCATCTTCAATCATCTTCAAATTAATTTAAGATAAAGGAGCGTACTTTGATGAAAAATTCAGGCTGAATTACGATAGAGTAATAGACGAAAGATGCTTGACTTGCTAAGCGGGTTAACACGGGGTTTGTTTTAAAGGTTTGTTGGTTTGACTGTCTCGCTGGCGCAGTGGTAGCGTATGCGACTGCTGTGCTAGAGGTATCGGGTTCGATTCCTGACCAAATGTTTGAATGATTTGCAAATATTTGTTTCGGAGTTTGGGTGTTTTCTATGTATAATATGTCTGTATTTACAAAAAAAAAGTATATATGTATTTATATCAGTTGTCTAGTACCCATAGTACAAGCTCCGCTTAGTTTGGGACTAGATGGCGTTGTGTGTTAAAATAACCGAAAATATTTATTTATTTGTGGTCATGATAACAGCGGAGGCGGATAGGTTTTTTTATGGAAATAAATAGGCAGCAAACTAGCAGACGTATCGCCTGATGGTAAGCTAAATACGCCGCCTATCGAAATCCGCAATACCAAAGGCGTCATAAATACGTTGCCGGCCTATGGGGGATAGGGAGTGTGATGAGGGGAGGGATTAGAGTATGTGCCTCCGGTGTCCTCACTCATTAGGTGAAACTGTTTCACACCGGTATTCTGTGAGGCCGTAGTATCACTCCGGTCGAGCCGACGAATGCGTGTCGAATTGTGGCTAAAACAAATCCAAACCAGAATATATTGCTAGGATTCGGGTATACCCTATGAGTTCTCTAGAATGCCCGATAACCGCACATTTGCGTAGAAAAAGGAAATATAATAATACTATTTTCTTTTGGATATTTACGTCTCGTAACTATTCTTTGTCATAACTAAGATAAATGTTTATTTTTAATTGTATTTTTTTTCTATGTATAAGCTGCCAAAATGCCTCTGTCCTGCCTGAGCAGAATCCAAGAGTGGTGGTCACCATCCTCAATGCGAAAAACGACAATACAGCATGGTGACCCACACTATGGCGGCCTGGTGAGAGGCTTTTAGTATAACGTATAGCGTATTTACACTAACCGAAATCGCTTAGTTTCTTTAACAGCAATGCGACATTAGCGCAAAGGTAACAAAGCAAATATGAAAATCCATTTTCAAGTTTCTGAAACCATGAAACCAACATTTCAAGAAACACTAAACATCCATCTCAATACCTTTAAAACACATTTCACAAATTTCAAACTTAGAGAAGAGACGGGGTGAACGAACTGTCTGTCCTTTGCGACTGAGACGTTACCTCAAACCGCAACTCTATTAGACTTCAGTTAACAATAAGGCTGAGTTATTTCATAAGATATAGCGGTCAGCATAGCGGGAAGTTTAATTATAAGCGATAATGATTATAAGCGTTTTTGCGATCTGAATGTTATCATCATGATTGGTCAGTAAAAAATATGTATTAGAATTAATTCTATACACAGACACCGAAGCGGCTAGGCTTGAAATACCCCCATAATTCAAAAGGTAATACTACATATCGATTAGTAAATTTTGAGAAAAAATATTCACTGAAAAAATTACACTAATCTCTGAGTTACCCCCACAATTCAAAAGTGAATACTACATATAGTTTAGTAGCTTTTGAGGAAAAATATTCATTGAAAAAATTACACCAATCTACACAAGAGTCACAATAAGGAAAATGAAGACTAACAAAATATGTATCAAAAACTTTAGCCGCTTTAAAGTTATGTATGTAATTAAACCACTCCCTTATTTATATTTACAGACTTCTGAATTTCATAACAGTAAGTCAACTTGAATCATAATGGTACACTAATGTAGTTTTTAAACATGAAAATATTTTTCTATTAATTTTGTTCCAGTAAATTCTTTTGAGCGAAGTTTGCAGAATGAATTATGAGAACACAAATTGATTCAATTGTAAAGTCTGTGAGTGTTGGACAGTTGTAACTAGTTAAAACGTGATTTATAGTAAATCACAGCTATTGTCTTTGAAACTGTTATTTAGAGTAAGATTTTTGATGACAATAGGTCAAATTGAAATAAGTAGCAAAATTAAAAACTACTTAGATTCTCCTTATGCTCTTCTTGAGGCAGTGTAGAGTCAATTTGGCAGGAATAATAAACTAATATTATAAATCCGAAAGTATCTTTGTCTTGTGAAATGATATTTGGCTTGGAGATACTTTAGATTCTTAAGGAAGGATATAGGCTACTCTTTACCGCGATATGCCCGTATGAAGCCGCGGGCAAAAGCTTGTATTATAATATAATAATCCTAAACATCAAATAATAAATCATAACCTATTAATAAAGGAAAAAAATCTCATTTAAATGCAGATAGGCGTTCGAAGACAACGCAATCCGTCATCATCCCATTGGGTCAATGACGTGGCAGATGGTTAGGGGTTGCTTATATTGATAAATCCTTTCATAACATAGCATCTAATGACAAAATTACAAGTTTCTAGCTCCGATTCTGCGTTGATGAAAGAGTCGGTCAGGCCAAGCACGTAGAAAAGACCATCAATTTTAGTAGATAGGCGTCGTGGAGATTATTAGTTGCGAAGCAGTGGGTAATAAGGTCAGCTTTCCTCGGTACCTAGATCAATTTACAGTTCCAACAATGCCATTGTTAGATAAGTGTGACGTCAGACGGAAAAACAATAGGATGGTACAGAAGCCGATGTGAACGTAATAAAGCCCGTCCTTAAATTTATTAAAGAAATAGTTCAATAGTTCATCTGTGGGTTTAACACCTGAAGAAGTCTTTATACCCCTTAGAATACTTATTGGTTAATATTAACTCTCTTTCCTTATCCGCCTTTAACATTTCTCACGCCCCTTATAACCTTATATGTTTAACTCGTCGGATAACGGTTCCATATATTTGAATATTATTAGTACGTATTTAGTTAGTACGTGTAATACAAATTATACGTGGTACTAATGTACATTTAACAACTAACACGAGTAAACATTTAGCGACGTCGATCTAACACGAGCTTTGGGGCGCAAGTTTTGTAGTAGGCAAGTTGTATGTACACAGCGGCATGGTTCCATGAATAACTGAAATAGCTAATTCTGGTGTAGTTAGAGGTTAACTTTGTAGGTATAAACGTCAATCAGGGCTGGTGTCGAGAATACTGGTAACGTGTTAGTCATTACAACATTAAACATTTGTGTTGGAACCTTCTGCATATATTTGAAAAATTAACTGTGCTTACATGTACTTTTTATACATATTTAAAAAGTAGGTAATTCGTAGGTCTAGTGTTTTTGATTTGCGTTTGATAGGAATGAGTGACATGTCTCCAACATAAAGGGGGAACACCCGGCCAGGTGAGGTGATAATGCCTGGCAATCCGCGGTACATCATTGCGAAGTTGTATAAATGCTAAGTGATGCGAGAATTTCTTTATCACGATACAGTATTAGTAGTATCTCCTTAGTTCAATGGGTCTTCGGTAGATGGCGTTGTAGTATGTTTTCATATTTAGTAATTTTATTATTTACCCATTTAAATATATATTTTAAATGCTCAAGAATTCTTTAATTATTTTTAATCCATAATCGAAATGTCTGATATCAATTTTCCTTTTTTATGGTAAGACTAAATTTTTATCAGTATCATCATTAGCTGGAAATCCTCTTGGATACTAGAATACTCAATCATATCCCAACTTAAAAGTACAATCTTAAACTATAGAACAACATTGAATTATTTTCTTGAATGAACATGGTACTGTGCATGGTGTAGGTGGACGCTGACCCTAATTACCACACAATAGCCCGAGTGGTTGTCAACTACGAAGGTTGGTAAACAATTTAATTGAACGCTAACTGCTATATCCTCCACGTTGTGTAATAATTTATAGTGCTGCCCGTAGACTGATTGGCTCTGTAAACCGGTTTCGTTCAGTTTACGACAGTAATTTTAGATATAAATGTTTTAATACAGAGTAATAAGCAAGAAGTCAGCATTGATAATCTCTAATATATAAACGGCTGGATTAATTTTTATGAAATTTTGTGTGCATGTCGGGTAGGTCTGAGAATCGGCCAACATCTATTTTTAATACCCCTAAATAGAGGTGGGTCACAATTTTCAACCTATCCCTAAATATTTTATTTTATGGCAATTTTTTTATATACGGCAAAACAACAACAACAGATGTACTGTATTGTCAAGGTGAATTATTGAAAACATCTAAATCCACCGTCTGCCTTTGTCGATTCATAACTTTCAGTTTCGAAAATGCGTAGAGCCTTATGAGAAGAATACTGGAAAACAAAGTCATGGCCACTCTTTTTAAATGTCAGATAATCAATTACAATAAGTACATGAAAGGAAAAGAGTATGCACGAGGTGGCTACCTGAAATGATTTTATTAAAATGCTCCAAAAACTAACGTACTACAAAAAAACACTCAGTGATACCATTGACAAAATCAAAATCTGTTAAAAATCATTCATGATTGGATTAAGAGGCAAGAGTTGCAGTTGAACGAACTAAATTAATTGTATTGGTTAAAGCATCGCTGACTAGGCCGACCAGTCACCCTAAGCAGCACCCGTTCAGGAGAATGATGCATGGACCAACCATCGTCTCCCTCGCCTTAATAGAGGGAAAAAAACGACCCCCTCACAACGTCACCGCAAGCAATGACAATTTAGTGAGCAACCATAGTCGAGATCCTGATAAAAATCACTACCAATCAAATTACCATAATAGTACTTGGCTGTTGGAGACCTGATGGCAATCGCCTCACGTTAAAAAGGTCAGCCATATACTAGTGGACTTTAAGCCGACTCCAACTTAATTTTGGAAAAGGCTCGGACGAAGAAGATAAGTGTTACTAAAAAACAGGTGATGGAAAGTGTCAAGATTGACTCAAATGTGGGATGGTATTTAATATTCATTTTATTTTATTTATTATTCATTTCTTAGGGGGTAATCTGTGCCTGAATCAATTTTCAGTCAAATATACTTAAGATTATAATCTATCACTATATCAAATTACATTCGGATCCTATATAGATTTAACCCCCGACGCAAAAAGAGGAGTGTTACAAGTTTGATGTCGATTTCTGTGTTTGTGTGTCTGTCAGTGGTATTAGAGCTCTCAAACGGATGGACCAATTTTGAAGGTTCTAAGCTATGCTTGGTAATTATCAGTCCAACAGTGTAAGAATATGCTTTTTTCCAAAATTATGTGAGGCATTTTTGGCGTATGATTACTTAACAAGTGCTTGGATAGGGGCTTTTTAAATTATTAATTTTGGCTTGTTATACTTTCATGCTCTAACAAACATTTTCATTTAACAATACTATTGGGATTAGTATCATAGATATACATACACTTAATTAGTGTAAGAAAATGGTTCATGCATCTAAATGTTCATTCATAGTTCATGTAGTTAGCAGACTTTAAGTAGGTCAGTTTAATGGGGACGCGCTGAAACGAGTGCAGTATTTCACATTCCTTTTGTTTTCCGGCTGCACAGACTTGCTAAAGCCCGCCAAAATGTTTTAAACTCTTCAAATGTATGGTGAATTAAGAATAGAATCTAGATCAAAGAAATCACGTTAATTTGGTTTTGCTTTTAACAGTAATTGATGGGGTTCATGAGATGTATGGATGATTAAATTTCGTAATGACTGATACCAATAAAGACTCAGTAAAATAACTTCTATTTTACAAGGTTTTATTTAGTTTCACCTGGACCGATGTTTGTCTGTAATCAATTCTTGCAAGTTAAATTTGATTCACTTTCCAAATTCCGATTGAGCTGAAATTTGAAATGTACTTACCTTTAGTTCTGATGACAATGCTACGATGTATAAATTGGTTTTAATATTAATTCAAAATGGCCACCGTAACAAAATGGCGACTTACATATTTCTGAACAACCCACCCAATATGGGTATAAAATGAAAAGGTTTTAGTTATTTTTTTATTAACAAGTAATAAAAGCTTGTTTTTGTAAAAAAAATTAAAATAACACTTTGTTATTTATCTAACATACGTTTATAATTCTTACGTCACGTTATTGCTAAAGATCAACTCCGAAACTATCTAACTGATGTTGAGGTTTTTTTTGACGTGTTTTCCTGGCGTGCCTAATGGATAGAATAGTTAACATCACGGTTGGATCAATAGGAGTTAAGCATAATTGAAAAAAGACGCATATGAAGTTGCGTGGGTCAGCTGGTAGTATAAAATCGGCCAAGTGCGGTTCGTAGTAGCGCAGGACGGGTACCTTGTCATTATCTACACATATCAAGCGTCTACCTATTGCATCTTGCTAAGCGTCTATATCAATCGAACAATATTTTATTTTATTGTTTGTTTTTGTTGTTATAGCTGCATCAGAAATACATCGTCTCTTAAAATATCCACTGTTTTACTATCACGGTTCATGAGATGCAGCCTGGCGACCGACGGACGGACAGCGAAGTCTTAGTAATAGGGTCCCGTTTTGTCCTTTGGTTACGGAACTCTAAAAATGAGGTGTTATAATACTTTCAAATATAATTAATTATTTAAAACCTCAACCAAACTAATTCGAGTTTTTTTATATATATCTACACATAATCTATAGTTCATGATTGCTTTTTTCGGTAACAACATTTCTTTATCAACGACTTTTATCGTTACCCTATTTAACATAACAATTAGTCCGTAATTTTATTGTAAAAAAAAATACAAACGTTTGTTAAAAAAATACAAAAGTATTAATATCCTTAACATAATTATAATCTTCAAACAGACTAACTACAATTAATAATACTTTATGGTTACATATACGTTATAAGTTTAGTCAAATTATTCATCAACAAAATTTACTTTTGTAACTTGAGTTTAACTACGAAAAAGTTGTTGATTTATGTTGCTGAATTTCGAGGGAAAGTTGCTAATTTTGAGAGCCCGAGGTCATTTGAAAAGTTTCAGTTAATACGTTACGGAGCTGACCGCGGAACGAGACGCTTTGTAAAGAGCATAGTGTATGGTTTATATTATAGATATTAACTGCCTCGTTGGTCTAAGGGTTGACGTATGCGACTGCCTAAAGAGGTCTGAGGTTCGATTCCCGGGTCGAGCCAAAAGTGTTATTGAGTTTTATTGGTTATGGAAATACTTAATAACAGCTCGAAGTTTGGAAGTTGGGGTCTGAACCCCCGTGGCTTGGAGAGCACGTAAAGCTGCCTATCCTGCGCCTAATCTCTCCCCGATCGTGTCGGTGAACCACCGGTGAACTGCCTTAAGCTTGAAATACAGTAAGGATACTGTATTTCAAGCTTAAGGCAGTTTTGATAATTGCTCGCTTATATAATAATGGCATTGCAATTACAGCATAAACGAAATATTAATAAAAAAAGTTGTTCTAGGAGCTTTGAAAAGTATAGGTGCCGACACGTAACTGGGCCAGATTTCGGCGTAGTGGGGGTAAGTTCGCGCATACTAAAGTTCTTCAAATTTTAGTCGGGTGACGCTCTAACAGCTTGCTCGGAATAGTGCTTCTACAACTCCCGCGTCCCTCTATCAACCAAAGGTACTTAAAAACGACTTCTCCGCATTTAATGAACCTGGCCAAGTTACGTGCCGGTCTCTATATTTGAATTTTCAAATCAGGTTTCATTTACGCAGTGGCTATAAAATAAAGATATGCAGCAATTGTATGCAGAAATTGAACATCAAAAACCTTTCACCAAGAAATTCACGAACAATTCGATTTCGATAATTCATATAACGTTATACGTCGTTTCAACGAAAACCGCTAGTTCAGTGAAATTCTAAATATAAATCGTATAAACATTGCAGTAAATAATGTTTGCAGACACGCTTTCAAAATGGCGCGCGACCTATATTTAGCGGGACGTCGACTCTTGACCTCGTGACCTCGCCTTGCATCTTTGTTGACGAAACGTGTCGATATTACTTTCTTCGTTTTCTGCGAGCCTAGTATGTATTGATTCTTAACTCTTGTTTTCGGCCTTTTTTAGTAGCGAAAAAATGTATTGAATTACTGATAACCCTATTATCTGCATAGACGTACCGGGGATGAGGTTTGAGAGGGCTTTGGCTTTTATCTGCTTACATAGTTTTAAGTTTACGCAGCTTATACCTATGAGAGGCCTATGTCCAGCAGTAGACTAAAATGGGCTGATGGTGATGATTAAGTCATATCTATTACGGCAACTTTGCGATTCCTCGTCCTTGGATTGATAAAACCTCTTCAGATTGGCCAAGAACTAAATATTCTACCTTTTGATTATAATAATATTTATCTGTGGTTTTTATTTATTTTTTGTCATAAAAATTATTAACCATGTTTTATTTATTATTGGTTTAAGAACAAAAACATAATATATAATATTGTTTTAACACGTTGTCTGAAGGCCCTGCATATTTGTAAAGGGTTTTCAAACACGCTAAGCGTGGTATTTATTTAATAAAATGATGTCAATATTTATTAAGCATTTTATCCTACACCTAATTAAAAAGTAAATAAGTACACAGATAATATATATTTGTAACGGGAACAACGAAATTATTAATTTTAAGTTGATCTTGTTTGTATGGCCTGTAATTGAATAAAACTGGTTTAAGCTCAAATGCATATACATATATATATATTATATTCTATGCATCCTTAAAAATACTTTATTTAAAACCTTTGCAATAGACAAAACGCTATGTTTTCAAGTAGGCAAAAATGACGATACTCAAAAAATTCATTAGTTAAATACTCTACTACCTCTTTTACGTTTATGAAGCCGGATAAAAATACTTAACTGCAAATATCTTGTATCGTGCAATTTTACTGACAAAAGTTTATTACTAGGAATACATAAATTTAAAGAACCTTTAACAATATAACAAATGCATATTCATTAAGGTTATGTATGAATCGGGCGGTGCCTTGCAAGCTCTTTGTGCTCGCGCATAATATCGCCTGCCATTACTGTAGCCCTGGTACCTCCACCGCATAATGCGTTATGCGTGTAAAGCACAGTGCAGTTGTAATCGAAAACTTCTTTATTGGCGGTTGAAAAATAATGATGTACACGGTAGTCGAATATCGAGTCATTTCGTATAATAATTTTAATGTTCGGCTTGTCATTTAAAATAATGACAATTTAAAAAATAATTTCCAAGCCACATTTTTATTTGTTACTTTTTGATATAAAATTGTTGTTCTAGGTAAGGAGTGTTCTTGTGTCTTTTTAAATAAATGTTTATCAAGTCCTTCGCGACACAGGATGTGTTCTTAGTCCAGGAGAAGTAAAAAAAAGCACTATACATTACACAATCCGCTAAACGGTGGCAATAGAAAATTATAAAAGTGACACTTGTTTACAAGGAAATAACATTTACATCTGGCATGTAATTAATTAACCTTGAAAATGTAATCAAATGCTATTACTACATAACATTAAAAGTGTGACGTTACACATTGATATAATATCCTGGATTTTTTTATTAGAAATATCTTCCTTATTACCACATAACAAATTATATGCTATTGCCAAACAACTTCTCCAGCTATCACTATCATCATCATATCAGCCGCAACAAGTCTACTGCTGAAAGTAGGCCTCCCTTATTGATTTCCGTTTCGACCGGTCGGTAGCGGCTTGCGTCCAACAAGTCCCTGCGGTTTTAACTAGGTCGACCGTCGATCTTGCAGGAGGCTTTCCTACGCTACGTTTGCCGTCACGTGGTCCCCACTCAAGAACCTTTCTGCCTCATCGATCATCGGTACTCCGAGCTTTATGCCCTGCCCACTGCCACTTCAGCTTGCTTTAATATAAAAAAAATATTATAAAAGATAAACAACGATATTGAAAGCGATCAGAGCTCACCAAACTCCAAAGCATCCAATGTCAGCAAAAATCATACAGAAATAAATCCCTCGCAGTTTAATTTGGTAGCCCTGTGGCTAGACCTATGTTCAAGTAGCATGCGACCCAGATTACGAACACGACCCGAGTTGACCTCTTGGCCTAGGTCGTCCTCCTGCCACTGACAGACCATCTCCTCCAATCTCCACTAGTTTAAGATATCCTAGTATCGGATTATATTGATATGACGTCTTTTAGCAACACGAGTTTTATAACGCAATGGGGATCATTGTTTTCTTATTTGTCGATTGACTGGATTTTTCTAAAAAAAAAACACAATATTGCTGTTGTTTTTATCTTATCATAAAAAACGTCCTTTTTAGGGTATTTTAGCAAGTGGTGCCATTCTGTTAATTTGTCTACATTTTAAAAGGAAAAATATCGCCGTTTTTGCATCATCTATCAATGCTACTCTGCCTCCATAGGTTACAGAGTGATGTATATGTATATATACTAACCCAGATAAATAAACTATGTACTATTAATAATTTTTCAATTCACATCAGTAATTCCTAAGATTATTGCGTTAAACCAACCAAACTAATCAACTTAATAATATAAGTATGAACCTTATTCACACTTTTCAGAAGAAAAATAAAAATGTATCATTAATATTTCCAAGCAAAACTCCCCCTCTTTTGTATGTAGCATTACAATAAATTCTTAACCAAATCGCTACTATTGTTGTAACTAATACGGCCAAATAAACAGAAATACGAATAAAATAGGCTGTATCATGTTCGCCTCCAAATCTATTTCCAGTTTAGACAATCGTTATTCCCTTTATTAGTTCAGCAAACTGCGATGATATTACACAATTGATGCTCTGCTGTAATTGAAGTTGACGGTAAATCTGTGTTCATTAGAGAGTTGGTCGAGCGAGGCAGGCCGTCGACCTGAGCGAGCACGCCGGATTACTTCGGGCCGAAGCAGATATAATAACTAAATTGGAGCATACACTAACCTTTATATGATAATTTCTTTATTATATCTGTGCTAGAAGGTTGTGGTAGTAAGCGGTTAAATGTTAGGAACCAGTTATATCTTACTAAAGCTACGCTTTCAAGAAAAGCGGATCAACCTCTGTGATATGTATTACGTATTGTAAAAGATTTACTAAATTTCGTTTAGATTTGTAATGGTGAAATTCGAAGGAACTTGAAATTCTAATATCAACCGAAGAGTTAAATTATAAAGATAATTGTGTAAGTTTTCTTCCAGAAATACAAGAAACTAACCAATGTGAAAAACAAATCAAATGAATCGTATCTTTGAAATCGGTTTTTAGCTCAAAGTTTGAGCTCTACACAAACCAACTTAAAATCGATACAAATAAATAAAATTGAAGAGTGTGTAATTCAAAATTAAAAGCTTTTTAATAATAACATATCTGTCTGTCGATGTGCCTGTCTGTTTATTCCAGCGAATCTCTGGAACAATTGGGATGATTTCGACGGAGAGATGAATGCTATAAGGAGTGACTTTATCTACTTTGTTTAAAATTAGCCTCGCTGAGCGTAGTTATCCGCGTTCGTTGTTAAGGCGCAGCAACAACTGCAGGTAATACCGCTCGGCAAAGCTAGTTCAATATTACATAAGATATTATTACAGATATTATAAGATATATTAACTGCTGATAAATACACCAATTTCCTGGAAAAGGAGGATCAGACACGCTCTTACTGTACTCAGTTCTGTTGGCAGAATGGATTCTCTATCACTTCTGGGAAGAAGAACGAAACATGAAGAGAGAATGCAACTGTAGAACAGGGATATTGCCTGCACAGAGAAATTTCGGGTTTTTAGTAATTAATAGAGCAATTAGTGGCTAATTCTAGTTAGAATTAGGTATTTACGAAAATTTCAAGCCCTCTTTCCGATAGAATAAAACAAAGACATTAATATCCATCCCTTTCAGCCATCTAAGCCACATAAAGTGCCTTTCGCAGAAAGTCTCTGAAGCAGAATGGTTTTCGCAAAATGATACAAGTGGGCGTACATTTTCAAGCTAAGGGTCCGTCTCACCACTTGCTCAAAAATCCATCAGACTAATGTCAACTTACCTATTAAATATCTTTAGATTTTCGGTTTCACAAGTCTTGGATAGAGACGCACATAACTTTATAGTAACTTTAATCTGTTAAATAGTTAAAATGGCCATTAGCAAGAAACTTTTGTTTTTCAGGGTGATTATGTTCTCACAATATAATCACCGTTGATGTTATTTTTTTTTTGTATTTCAAAAGATAACTCCCGCAATACGAATATTTATTTATGTGTCCCGGGGGACTTTATAAACATACATGAAATGAACACAAAGAACATCTAGATTCAGAACAACAATTTGTGGATCACACAAAGTGTTGTCCCATGTCGAATTTGAACCTACAACACTTGACACCGGCGCCAAGTCTCAGTAGAAAGCTGCTGGTAACCGCTTAAACCACTAGACCAACCGTGCAGTTATTTTTATATTTTTGAAGCTGTACATAAAAAAACGATTAATAACTGGGTAAGAATTTATAATTGAACTTATATATACAATAAGACGTGAAGAAATACAAGAGAAAATTTTCCCATGTATAAAACGTTTATGGCGGTATATAATATGCCATAGAGAGACAAAGACCGTTATTTCTTAGAGCCGATGACTAACCTTCCATATTGTTGTAGGACAAAGAACCGTACGCGGATTACGCAGCAATTTGTAATTCTACATGAATCATGCTGCAGCGCTGAGAATACTAAGAGACCTTGGCCGAATCCTAGTTACTTACCAAGATTTAACAGACACAATGTAATATATTGGACCCCTTACATGCAACGCCATTTAGTCCCAAGTTAAGCAGAGCTTGTGTTATGGACAGCTAATATAAATACATATATACTTTTTATTGTAAATGCATACATATTATATATAGAAAACACCCAAACTCCGAAACAAATATTTTCAGATCATACAAACATTTGGTCCGACCCGGGACCTCAAGACTAACAGTCGCATGTACCACTGCGTCACAGATGCGCGGTTCAATGGAATAATAATGAAAAAATCTTTTATTGACAAAACCAGCTGATAAATAAAGTCTCTTATAGACTATTCCAAACTTTTTTTTATCAAATAGGGGACAACAGAGCGGACATATGTTGTATGGTAAGCGATTACCACAGCCCACGGACACCCGCAATACCAGAGGCAACATAAGTGGCCGCCGGCCTTTAAAGAAGGAATACGCTCTTTGCTTGAAGGTTTGAAGGTTGCATTGGTCCGCTGTTCATTCCACAGTTTTGTTGTGCAAGGCAGAAAGTTTCTAGAAAAGCGCACAGTCTTGGACTGCCAACCATCTAAATCATGGCGAAAATCTGTAAAACAAATTAAAAATATCGGTTTCACAGGTCTATTAACGTTTATTTTTTACTTTACATTATTCGTTACTGTCAAGATAGGAAAACACATCCAATAGGTGAATATACGGTGATAACAAGATAAGAAGACAAGAAAAAAATTACCCGACTACGTAAAATCTTTTGATGAAATATATACCTATGTCATCCGAGTATTCGTAATGATGACGAATTTATTGACACCTCATTCATGAAAATCGGTTCTGTAGTTTAAGCGCTACGGTCAAACCAACAAACCTACATAAGATTGCAACAATTATTATCCGTCTTTCTAGCTTCACCGTAGCGTGTACAAAGGAAATACGAGCTTTGACATATTATACTAACTTTTAAACTTTCGCGTATCATGATGTAATAATTATTTCATCGACGACGAGACCGCGGCTAGTACAACCTGGTCGAAAAGCAACCTTTTGAATAAGTGATCGCATTAATTCCCGTAAAAATAACTTTGACATATATGCTGAACAAGAAACCTCATTAAGCAATAGGAACATATTCTATAATAATGACAGAGTACGATATAATGTGAGCTCAATCATATCAAATTACGTATCATTTCATACAAAAACAGACCGCTGAGCAAAGAAGACAGCATGAATGAAGAACAATGAATAATAATGAGGACTAGTGTTCCCTTATGGTGTAAGTTTTCATTTTCATTTTATTCCAAAAGATAAAACTGACATAAAGAACACTCCGACTCTGAAAAACTATTTTTGAATCACACAAAGTTTTGTTCCGTGCGGCGTTTGAATTCACAACACTCAGCGCAGTGGAAAGCTGCGTGGCGACCTCTTAAACCACTACAGAATCTATTATATATATCATATACATCAGCTATTTTATTGGAGAGTACTAGCTTTAATTTCTAAAAACATGACCAAAACTTGAAATAATTCTGGTACACAATAAACCAATTGATAGCATTTATATAACCTGCCGACAAACTGTCCTACAGTTTGGCAGACCTAATTTAAAATAAAAATAAAAAAAAAGAATTATAATGTAAGCACTGAGTACAAAATAAAGCAGACGTATCGCCTGATGGTAAGCGATTACCGGCGCTCATGGAGGCCTGCAGCACCAAAGACGTCACAAGTGCGTTCCCGGGTTCCCGGTGGGGGGAGGAGTTGGGGTATGAGCCTGCGGTATCCTCAGTCACTTGGTGAAATACAGCGCAAGCGCTTTTTCACACCGTTTTTCTGTGAGGTCGTGGTTTCACTCCGGTCGAGCCAGCCCATTCATGCCGAATCGTGGTTCTCGCACGGTAAGGTACTTATTTTCAAATTTAAAAACAAGAAACAAGATATATTTACACGAGTAGAGCCGCAGGCAATAACAAGTTTAATCATATAAAGATACGAAGTAAAGTAACACCCTTCTGTTTCTATTTGATTAACAAACATATCGTGAACAATTGTATTACAATGTACACCGATCAATAAGCACAACACTGTTATTATTTAAATGTAAAACAGTGTATAATTATTGTAATCAATTGATGTATGACACACTTGGAGTAGACCTTGCGTCAATACAACAGGCTTGGAAAACCGTACATATATATATCCTGCTATCTAGGTACTTAATGGGTACAAAATACAAGGTGTCTTTCCAGTATAGAGAATTAGCAAAACCATTACTTCAGTTCATCAATATAACAAACTTTCCAAATAAACGCATTTCCAAATAAACTTGAAATCCGACTTTACAGTGTTCAGGAGATTGGTAATATTGTAAGAAAGTTTAATTTTGAAATTCATTTAAAAAAATCTTCTTTGGGAAAATAATCCGGAGCAATGGTCTATAGTCATGACTTCGCTAATTATCTTTGCTAAAGATACACCGTGTGTACACCTTAAACACAATTCCTCGATTCATAACATAGTGACTGGTTTAATTAAAGTATTATTTGAATATACTAAACATATCGTTTCAACAGCGAAAAGCAGCTGACTGTATCTTTCTCGCTGGGATTCAATCGACGGTCCCGAATTCGCCCGAGCGGTACGACAATTTATGGCCTACTCTCCCTCCGTCTTACGAATTTTCGATCAGGTCCCGTGTCCTGGCGCGAATTTAACATTTTTTACCCATCACAAAAATCTTACGAATTTTCAATTAGGTCCCGAGTCCTGACGCGAGTTTAACATTTTTCACCCATCACAAAAATCTTACGAATTTTCGATTAGATCCCGAGTCCTGACGCGAGTTTAACATGCACAAAAAGTGCACAACTCCGCCAAAGAAGTATTCACTTCAAAAAATGAAAAAAATAAATAGACTATCTCTAGTTTTAGATAGGTTTTTGAAAATAGCCATTAATACACCACACAGCCTTAGAAACAGCCACAATATCAAGACTTATAGTTTTTAAATCTGCTAGGAATCATTTAATTTATTCAAGCACACATTCGGTTTGTTAAGACTACACAGATCTAAGTACCATCTCAATTAGGTAATTGTTGAGCGTCGAGCGAATCAATTAGTTGATTGATTGTTTGCCAACAGGTGGGTGGGTGTGAATATGTAGCATAATTCGTATTCATTTATTTTATTGATGGAAATTCAGTCTTAACTATTTGTTATGCAGTCAGGTGACGCAACAATCGA
This sequence comes from Hyphantria cunea, assembly GCA_003709505.1. Taxonomy (NCBI): domain Eukaryota; kingdom Metazoa; phylum Arthropoda; class Insecta; order Lepidoptera; family Erebidae; genus Hyphantria; species Hyphantria cunea. Next base: position 1,254,153 of record PKRV01001635.1, on the reverse strand, counting down.
GGTTAATGATATGGAATAAAAAAAATCTACTTTTGGTTGTTTCTCTTTGTTTTTATAAAGTCTGTAAGGTCAGGAACAGCGGCGACATTTTTTAACATACATAGAACTCCAAAGTATTAGGACAAAGGTCCCTTCATCCTTTTCTTTCCTCATTATTTGTTTTAAGTGGTATATTTAGTCAATTTACTAAATATACCACTTAAAACATTTTTTTTACAAAAGTCGTGGCAATTAATTTTACCAGTTGTCATTCCTACCATATCGTCTATCAGTTAACGATTTTATCAGGGTAATAATAAAAAATTAAACAAATTTAAACGTAATGTAAACAAACATACTGATAACATTAAATACTTTCCAAATAACATAACGACTAAATTTGCGCGCGGCTCCGCCCGCGAGTCTATCGGTTATCACAGCAAAGGCTAGCCAATGTCCTTCCTCAAGAATCAAAATACCTCCATGCCGAATTTCATTGAAATCGTTGCAGCGGTATAGTCATGAAAGCAGGACAAACAGACAAACGGAGTTATTTACACATTTATAATTTAAGTATGGATTTAAGTGGACATCAAAATTCTATGAAGATTATTTCAAAAGCTAAGAAAACAGAGATTTTATTTATTGGTCCTTTATGTTTGATATGAAGTTAAAAGTAAAACATTAATATTAACATGTAAAGCATATGCAATTTACATGTAGATGTATTCATATAAATAAACAATGGATTTATGCCGTAGCAAATGTAAACACTAACTACACCTACATACAATACCGGTTATTGTTCTTGAAAAGGGTAAAACAAATATACACGTACAACATAATACCTACTTAAAACACCCATTAGTTTCTTTGTCACCCCAATTCCACCAATTCTAAATTGGAAATTAGGGGACGCTCTGAAAAAATAAATGTATGTTTGATGTAATTGGGTGCGAGCCCATGTAGGTTCATGGATATGTTTTCCCTTTACTCTTACTAAAAGGTTCTGAACGAAACAATCTAATAACAATTTGCGTTACCATGGCAACAAACCCGGCAACTCGTACGGTTATAACGATTCAGGTATAAAAGATACGAGCTCTCTTCTAGTAGCAGAATAAGTGTATATCTTTTCTTTAATTTTTTAGAATTACTTATGTGGGGGAACGGGTCACATGCCCCTGCAACACAAAGGGAGGATCCTCCGGCCAGGCGAGGTGATCATGCCTGGGCCACTACCCTACGGATGACGTTGGGATGTCGTATATATGCTAATCGGCGCGAGAACTTCTATTGCGCGATTTAGGATTGGTAGTTTCTTAGTTTCCTTCGTTACTCCGTAGTTCGATGTATTTCTGTTGTTGCCGCTGCATGTGTTGTACTTCCATTAAAAGACAACTGAGTAACTGAAATTTGTGCAAAAATGTTCTGTGAGTACTCCGCCTGATAGTAAACATGAGTAGATTCCAAGAGTAGTAGTCATTATATTCATTGTGAATGCTTCTATGAGCAGGCAGTACCGTCCTGGTCGAGCCTAGTTCTTGCTGAAATCAGCGTGGCTGTACTACCTTGTGACTGACTATTTTTTGCACAACCTTAAGGTAAAGTAACAGTATATGGCTATGACACTAAACTGCCTGTAATCATAGCGTCGAATTGTAATCATGACCTACATTATGTTGATAGTTATAATCTCACTCTATTTAAGTCGCACTTCAGACGAGATAATCGCACTCTAATTCCTTTAAGTCCAATATCACTTGACATCAATTCTTTCACAGCTGATGGACATTTTCAAGTAGGTACCGATTAGTGTAATTTTTATATTCTATTTCTGCTTATCCTACACTACTACTGTATCGAATATTAGTCCCGTGAACGCTGAAGAAACCTACTTCCACACCACACATGGATGTAAAATGGTCCTAATTAAGGTATTTTCTTTCTTTCTTTGACAGAAAACCAAGGTTAAGCAATTTTTATATTGCATTTCACTCGGTAAAGCCTAACCTTTAACCAAAATCTAAAATTCACTTTATTCATTTATATTTAAAAGTTGACATTTTGCGTTTGTAACTAAGCCAACTTTGTACATTAAAATGCTAACATCGAACTAACTATGCATTTTTTCATATGCAAAATATACATATGTTTTATGGATAATCGTTCTCTTCATATAATGGGAATGAAACCCAAGGCCTCAGGCACATCAGCCCGTGTAACTAAACACTTACCTCCTTATTCCGTCTTACATTATATACGTTAATTTTAAGTAACAGTTTTGTGTTATTTTCAACTTTAAACTCACAGCCTTTAAGTTGAAAATAATACAGATTCTTGGGTTGTGATTAAATCATGTTTAGGAATAACAGAGTAGATCAAGAGGCCCGTCAAAAAAGCATATGAATGACAGAAATATTCGTCGTGCCTAGTATACGAGTATATAAATTTATACATCACACGACAACAAAGAGCGTTGTATAGATAAGATTGTGATAAAATGTAAGATAGCTGGTAATCCTGTAAACAACTGAGACGACGAGGCGTCTGTTTGATGCATAAATATGAATATTTTATTTATTTCCATACGTTCTGTTATTCTACTTGAATAGATATGTCGAGATCTGATTGGTTGGCGTCTCTCAGAAGCTATCTAAACATCAGCCCTGTACAGGGATTATCATATTTCTGGAACCAGGCATATATGATAGACAGCTTTGGCAGTTGATATTAAAAAAAACAGATTAAAAAAAACTATATACTAATGATAACGGAATCGTAACAATAATTTATTGATCGTTGAAAATGTACCAACTTCAATGTGTCAAAACTGTATTCTTTGTTTCTGTTAAATCCAAATTTAAAAAAAAGTAAATTAAATTAAATCGGCTCATAAATTCTGAAGTAACAAAAGAATGTAAAAAACCTCCTTCTATTTTTAAGTTAGTAAAAATAAGATACCTATAAATTGAACCGAAAGATAGGTTTCCAAGCACTCCCAAATTTAGAAAAAAGAATAATGAATATGAATGATCCAGATTTTGTTAAATAAAAAACTATCGAGGTGAACAATCTTCGCTACCTGATTAATTAAACCTATTCACATAAACAAACAATGAGAGAAGCCATTCAACTTCTCGGAACAAAGATAAAAGAAACAGTGGAACAATGTAATCGCCAAGATCGATATAGATACTATCGATGTTAATGCTGCAAATTATAATTAATTGCTATAATTATTCGATAACCAAAAGAATGATGATGAATAATCGACTTTTGGTTTTTTGGGACAATTATTTGAAAGATTCATACGTATCAAAAGGCATTAGCTTCAATTACCTACTAAAGTTCGTAAGTAAAGTGTCTCACTTACTTTTCGTAAGAATACAGTCAATCTATTAATATAGGGAAGGCCTTATGTTAATTGATTATTAAATACTCGCGTCTGTAGCTCCAAGAGTGTAGCCAGAGATGTTTTATTCAAGTCATGTTCTCAGAGCAAAGGTCATTGCCGCCAAGGAAAGAAGTTTCAACTAAATAATTAAAAAGAAATAAAAAGGAAGAAATTGGAGAGGCCTATGTAGTTGACTGCGATAGGCTGATGATGATGATGAATCAATAAGAAATAAAATGTACTAATTTGGCATTTGTCTGCCTCGGATAAAATAGTTATAAGTATGTCGTTTCATGAAAACCGATACACATTATGTTAATAGGATAATTCATTAAAGAAATGTGTTGCGAGAGTATTTATTATTGCATAGAAAGCAGATACAGCTGTTTTATAGGAAATTTATCAAGACACGTAATTTCCGTATCTGTTCAACTGGGCAATGAATGGCTACGTTCTGTCTCGAATGAGAGAAATAGCCATATATAGATTTTTAACTCAAATAATTGGGTATTGGAAGAGATAACTGTTATATGAGTTCTATTATGTAATGCATATATTTTAGTTGAAGTGCAATAAGATTTTAGTTGAAACTAACAATTTATTAAATTTTGAACCGCATGGGTTACAAATTCTCTATAAAAAGTTCTGAAACAGCTAGCTTATTGCCAAAATTAAAACATCGTGTGTCATAGTAACCTTAAGTCGGTTACAGACCGAAAACTAAGCTATACCAAAGCTAAACTAAGCAAGGCAAGCTAAGCTAAGCTAGAAATAAATGGCGCGCACACCAAGAGCTAAGCCAAAGCACAGTCAGTGTTACGAGGTGCAATTCGACGGACGACGCTCGCCATGAATATAATCGATGAAGAAAGTTCACATGATTAATACGTTACACATAGAAAAAGTAGATTAATACTGACTTATTATTATTAAAAAAATATTCATCATCAAAACAACTGTGCGTACGACAAAGGACACTACTGACAGTACTACTACGTACTGTACTAGTACTACTACGGACAGTACTGGCAAAGGATGTGCGAAGGGCGTACGGGGAAGGCGGGAGGGGCTTAGCTTAGCCCATGTAGCTGCGCAACGGCATACAAAACTAACTTAGTTTCGAATATTTTAGTTAGCTCACATAGCTTAGTTCGCATAGTTTGCGGTCACAAGTATAGAAAACTGCGTCAGCTATGCGAGCTAAGCTAATCTAACTTAGTTTAGCTCTTGGTCTGCAACCCGTATTAATATTATCCATACGAGTAATGTTGTACTAAATTTGTAATATTCGTAATGCAACTCCTTTAAAAAAAAAAAGAACATTGGCGGGCACGCGCCTTTCACTACCACAGCACCGTATTTAAAGAAGAACTGTTATTCTAATTCACATCGTTTAGTTTGTATCAGATATGCAGCATTAAAATTTTTCATGAATTTACGTAATATAGAATTCTTACTAGTTATTTATGTGTACAGTCTTGTGACTGTACACATAAATAAGTATTATGAATAACTTCTTAAGGCACTTTTCAAGCGGTTAAGGCTCTTGTAAATAGAGCATCATTGCTGCAAATGATAAAGAAACTTAGGGAAAATATAGGGCCTGACTGTTGTTTTGTTGTTTGAGGTCAACCTACGTTTGTAACGCATAAAGCCTAACTTATTACCAAAACCGATAAATCTATTTTTTTTTATGTAATAGCGGGCAAACGAGCAGACTTACTGTCTGATGGTAAGCGATTATCGCCGCCCATTTACATCCGCAACACCGGAGGCGTTAAAAGAGCGTTCTTCGCCTTTAGAGGTTAGGGAGAGGGATGGGGAAGGGGTTAGGGTATGGGCCACAGGCGTCCTCACTCACTCGGTAGAACGCAGTGCAGAGCTAGCGCGGTTTCACACTGGTTTTCTGAGGGGCCGTGGTATCACTCCGGTCGAGCCGGCCCATTCATGACGAAGCGTGGGTCTCCCATAAATATTAAAAACGTATTAGCAATTGTGTCGTGATATCTATTGTGCGTTCATTACAATTTACGGTGTTACTCTCCATTGATTATACCAAATTTGAAGTGCATGTTTCCGTGCGAATCAGTCCTTTTTTTCACCGTAGAGTACTAAGGTGTACCGAGTTTTGTCGATGAACGAGGGTCTGCCCATTGCGGGTTTAGCAAAATAATCAACAATTTGCCAACATGGAAAATACATATATGTTAAAACTAACTGAGGCCCACGATGTTCCCGCGTTTATAGTTGTAACCACGAGTAATGCCGCGCGGCAAAGCTAGTCTAAAACGTACCCTAAGTTACTCTAAGGTCTCGTCAAAAACGTTTTAGCCGTTCCAGAGATTAGCCGGCACAAACACTCAGAAAACAATTGAAAAAGAAATGATATTTTGGTATATGTAACGTGTATACAATATGCAATTAGTAAAAAGCGGTTATTTTAATATTACACACAGACTCTCCAATTTAATTTATCTGTATAGATAATGCTAGAACAAAGTAGACAGAAACAGCACAGATGGGGCATCCGAAGCACAGAGTATACAATTAATGTTTAGCCTACGCCACTATATGCTACATACACTATATAAACTACTACCTATATACCAAATGTAAATGTAAATAAACGAATGAGTATATTGATAATTTTAAACATATACCCACAAACAAGTTTTATATTGGATGTTATGCGTTACTTATCATAATTGTACGTAAACATGTAAATGTAACCGTGCATAGTGCATGGCACTGTGCAAATGCATGTATCTAATGTATGGGTGTGATGTGTACAGTGTTGTGTACAGGCATATTGCATATAGTGTCTCAACTGAGTCCACAGACAAACTGTTTAAAATAGTTTTGTGGACCTATGTTTTAGATTAAGATTTAACTATTGTGAAAAATAAATTTTAAATAAAAAAAAAATTGGGCAAACGTGAAAGAGAAACGGACAAATTTCCCGACTCCATATTGCAACTGAGAATTTCCTAAACACAACGTTAACTTTTATTACAAGACCAATTAGTTAGCGAACTTGGGATGGTACTGAATAAATTATGGGCACAGAATGATATGGGAATGGGGGTTTCTGTTTAAATCATAGCCGACGGACATCACCTCAGAGGAGATTGTAACTAATAATATAGTGGGATATTCTATTTGGTTAAAACAACAACCCATAATGTCCCACTGCTGGGCTCGGGTCTCCTCTCAGGAGAGGGTTAAGGCCATACGTCCCCACGCTGGCCAAGTGCGGGTTGGGGACTGGCAAGAATACATTGTGGCTACATAAATCTTGCCGTTGGATGTTTTTAAGGCGCCCGAAGGCCTCCAACTAAGCTTCACGACTGTTATCGTATGATAACAACCGGGACCGACTGCTTAACGTGACCTCTGAATCACGGAGACGCTCATGGTAACATGCCACCAGCGGTCACCCATCCAGGTACTGACCGCGCCATCGTTGCTTACCCTCGATGATTGTTTCTAATCACCGAGTGCAACTGGGCTATGAGCGCCTTTGGTTAGCTGATTAAGAACAAGAATTATTTATGTAGAAAGATTCACAAACTTTTAAACTTTCGTGTTTCATGATATAATAATTAATTTCACGGGAATTAATGCGAGCGCTTATTTAAAGGTATTACATTCCTCTGAATTTCTTGACGTTTCGACCAGGTTACACTGGCTGTGGTCTCAGGCTGACTTCTTGACCAAGAACTTCTTATATTGCTTTCGTTCATATCTCCCCGCACGAAAAAATATGTATGTGAAAAATATATGTCAGATAGATGTGACATATACAATATGTATGTGCGAAAAAAAATATGTTTGATATATTTTCAGATATATGTTATCAAACATTTTCATATAGATGCCAATATATATTTCAAATATATCGAAATATAACGGCTATATATAATTCTGTACGTATGTTAACATATATACGTAGATATATACTAATATACATGCCGAAATGTATATGATATATATATATTGACATTTATGTGCGCACATTTATGAGCTTTACGATTTTCCTTGCGCTGTTTCTTTTACAATTATTAGAATTTCAAATTTAAAAAACAGAAAAATTATCCTACATGTATTAGAAGGTCAAATTAAAAAAGTATTTCAGGGACATTATGAAATTTTATTCCTTTAAATCATATTTGTACCTTTATTACTCACATGTACGTTTAAAAAAAAACCGGGCGGGTAAATAATACATATCAAAATATATTTAGGCATATACATCTAAATACATTTTGTTATACATACAAAAATGTATGTTGACATATATTTGAATATATATACAGACATATATCTCAATACATGTAATTTTACGCAAAAAATGCTTAAATATATACGACATATATTATTATATATTTTCACATCTATATTGACATATATTTTTCACATACATATTTTTCCGTGCGAGTCGTTCTCCTCCCAAACATGTAATGGATGGCATAGTGGTTTCGGTAGTATCGGTATTGTGGGTTCGATCCCCATAGGTCACAACACTTAATGCGATCCATACTTGTGGCTCTGATACCCAGATCCGGGTGTTATTTGTATCCGTTTCTTGAATGTTTACACGGTCCCCCGCGACAAGAGATATATTCATGAGGGTATGAAGACCAAAATCAAACTATATAGGTATTTCAAAACATCTTCTCTGTTGTTACCTAAAGATCCAGCCGACGGATTTGTTTACAAATCGCATATATATCACAGAAATTGAAAAACTGATGGGTACATACTCGTGAATGTCCGACAACAATGAATTTTGAAAAGTACATGATTGAAAAGAACATAAAAAGTATCACATTGTCAGTATTATTACTTCATATTACTACTGACAATATGATACTTTGATGCTAATCAATATCAGCTACATTTATGACTAACATAATATAAAAGAAGTTACAGCGCACACGTCCGTAACTTAACTGTGCCGAACCTACGTACGTCTTGAACTGGCCGGAGCCGCAATATACATTTTTTTTGAGCTGCCAAAATGACTCTGCCCTGCCTGATGGAAAGCATGAGCAGAATCCACGAGTGGTGGTCACCATCCTCAATGCGAAAAAGAACAATGCAGCATGGTGACCCACACTATGGCGGCCTGGTGAGATGCTTTTTCACGCCCCGCTTAAAGGACCCGGGATCATAGTGGGAAGGAAACACGTGCGCCGGTAGTGAGTTCCAGGGTTTGACCGCTCGGCACAGGAAGGAAGCACCGAAGCGATGAGTACGAGAACGTATTCCACTTTAAAGCGGTGACTTCTAGGGCATGTGTTGTTCTGCAGAGGAAGGGAGAGGGGGGGATCAATTGGAAGAGCTCTTCAGAACACTCACCATGGTAAAGGCGATAGAGGACTGCCAAGGAGGCGATATCTCTACGCAACTGTAGAGGCTCAAGGGTCTCGGTGGCTTCAGGACTATCGATAATACGGATTGCTCGCCGCTGCAACCGGTCAAGAGCGTCAAACAGGTACTGTGCGGCACCATCGCAAAGTTGAGAACAGTACTCCACGCACGAGCGAACCTGGGTCCTGTAAAGAAGACACAGATGCCCGGGCGAGAAGAACCGTCTCACCCTGTTTAACACACCCAGCTTCCGTGAGGCCGCTTTAGTGATACTCTCAACGTATTCGCGTGGGTTGAGGTCTCGGCAGATATCCATGCCCAGGATAGCGAGCCTATTTTGTAATGGCATTTGAGTGCACTGAAAAGTGGGAAGGGGAAGGAATGGAGACATTTTGGCGTACTTTACTTTCATTAAAAAATACATAATTTACATATCACAATAGATACAACACACACACAGGCATAATGAAGTGAGCATATGTCCGGCTAAAAGCTAAAACTAAAAATTAAAAAACCCCCTACGCATGCACTTAATCGAGTAATCATACACCATAAACGCCTTACATCATTTTAGTAAAGAGCTGATACTCTTACACTACTGGACCGATATTAACCAAACATAGATATGAAATACCGCAAGGAAACTGGCTTTCAAATGAAAAAAAAAACCGCATCAAAATCGTTCCATTCGCTTGAAAGCTAGGATATCACAGAGAGACACACAGACAGAGAGACAGACATCGATGTCAAATTTATAACACCCCTTCTTTTTGCGTCGGGAGTTAACATAAGAAACAACAAAAGAACTACGGTCCATACACACATACACATACACACACACACACATGCCTTGCATGTGCGTATGTCAAACATTTCCACGTGTCATATACTACGTTTTAGCACTGTTTATATCATGTGTAAACTCCTGATTGTAAACACTTCATTTTGATATAGAGCGCTGATTCTAAAACTATTGTAGTATTATTGATGTAAATTGTGTAAATAAATAAAAATACACGAAACAGTACTGGCGTGTGGCAAGAGACAATCGTAAGTGAAAAGTGACAGGGTTCACACACGCTATGAGTGAAAGAAAATAATATGTAAGACAGAGAGAGACATACTGTCATATAAAGAAGGCTCGAAATTTAAATTTATACTAACAAGCGCCAATGTAAGAATATTTACCAGCGACAAAGCACTCGATTAGTTCGATTGTTGGAGGAATAATTGTTTGTAGGAACTCAGATCTGGTTTTTTCTACCTAAACATTAGACGTCGTTACGTCCCAAGCTACGTTTCAGTTCAGTGAGAACAAAGTCTTCTCTTGTTTTAATCTCTGGATAATAAGAAATTAGAGTTCCAATGAAAAACGCTTATGAGACAGTAAAATGAATGGTTGCAGTAACAAGAGCTGATTAAAGCCTTTATATACGACCACTTAGTTGCCGCAAATGGCAAACGTATAGACGACTAATTAGAACGAAAATAGAAATGGGGTGGACGTCTTGATTTAAACTTTCATCGATAATCTCGATGGCTTCGGTTTAAAAATACGCTTGTGATGTTTATTTATATTAAAAACTTCATAGAAGCTATAAAAACTCCTAAGAAAGAAGAAATAAGTTTTACAATTGCGGTTAGGAAACCGTAGTTTTTTGCTAATTTATTAGTTCACAACACAATAAAAAATATTTTTATTCTAATTCTAGACCTGTAATATATCTTTTCAACATTAAGTTTCGGGTTTAGAATCTTCGATCCTCTTCAGAGGTCCAAGTTTCGTATCAGGAACGAAGAAAATGACGTTCTATTATAAGCAACAGAGGCCTTTTATGTTAAGCCATATGTTAGTTTTATTTATATATATTGAGTAACGATCAGGAAATCGGATGAACGAAAGAACATCTTATAAATATTATCACTTTAAAGTCCCGATTTGAATGTGAAGTACATTTTGTACGGTAATATAAACGTGAAAACACTTTAAATCAATGACTGTAGTCTTCAAGATAGCGACTAAACCGACTTTGAGGGATACTAAAGATCAATTTGTTACCTATTCATGAGCGCCCAGTAACCTTTACAGCACTAAATCACGTTAAAATATGACAATGATTGAAATATGAAACTATTTTACGGTAGGTATATTCGTGTACATTAATTGAGCCTTTCTTGGCACATGATTTTGTGATTACAACAGTGATATGGAAGAAAATCGGGAATATGTTAGTGAAACAATTTGATGTTGTTAAATAAGAATTGTGACTGTACGTTTGGGCTAGTGGTTTAAGCGGTCGCCTCACCGCTTTCTACTGCGCCAAGTGTCGTGGGTTCAAATTCCACATGGGACAACACTTTGTGTGATCCTCAAAGTGTTGTCCTGAGTCTGAATGTTTTTTGTGTCCGTTAAATGTATGTTTGTAAAGTCCCCCGAGACACAGGATGTATATTCCTAATGCGGGAGTTGTCTTTATAAAAATATATAATTTATCATCATAAACAACTGTTTAAAAAAATTTCCAAACAAATAAGAGAAATTAAACAAATAAAAGCTACGTAACGGTTTTGGTGAAGAACAAGACATTTTCAAATATAAATAGTCACTAACGGAATTACTGGACCTTTACTCCAATAATCCAAAATATCGTGTTATATATTATATTTTATTGTATACAATCATGCTATGGTTGCAACTCAGGAACCATAAGTGTAAACCATAACAGTACATGTCACTTTTCGTCTGGTCTACTAGTTTAACGAATGTATATCATAAAAATACCTAGTGACGAATTCATAAAACCACCGTAATTACGTACGTAGATATGTAGAAAATATTTTTTTTTATAAGCAAAACGGTTATTACCAAAGTACACAAAGGTACATATCCTCTCAAACACACTTGCACACACAGACCCACGAACACACACTCCCACGAACATATACACCCACATACAAACATAGAAAGGTTCGCTTCACACTTTTCATTTTGTTTTTCCCATTTTAAACGCCGCGCGACTCAGCTAGAGTCACTCGGCATTACCGGTAGTTATCGTTGTACCTTTACAAACGCGGGTAACACTGCGGGGCAAAGCTAGTCTAAAAAAAGTAGCCAAAGTTACTTCTTATAACATCAGCAGTATCTGCCTGTGAAAATACCGTCGAAATCGCCCAGCCGTTCTAAAGATTAGCCAGAACAAACAGACAGATAGGCTCACAGACAAAAATTGAAAAAAATGTTATATTGGTTTATGTAACGTGTATACTTGTGCATTTAGTAGTTATTTTAATATTACAAACAAACACTTCAATGTTTTTTTTTGTATATATTTATAAACTTTCTTTTATAATAGATACTAGTTAAGTTGTAATTCCTGTGGGGAATGGCGCCATAAACTGAAATACAGGTTTCTGCTTAGTTTGGCAACGAAGGCTATCTCATGTTCGATATAACTTAGTTTTAAGTTGAACAGATTATATATTTTCTTGTTTTATTATCTGTTGACAAACAGAGAAAAAGTACCAAGACTTTTGTATTTATTGTGCAGGCACATGTACTCGCCATGAAAATTAGACCAACAATATTATTCGAGTGTAAATAATTTAAGCGAAAATTAAATAATAAAAACTCAGGATTACAAGAATACAGTAACAACAGTCGACATAAATATTGCATGTGGTGTAACATCGGTACAGGACGTTTTGTTCACGGCACACGGTGAATAAATTCGTTATATTTTCAAATGTCGAAATCATGGCGGACCTCCATCCGTCCTCTTCGGCCTACATACCGACCTCTGTTGAATTAAACATTATGTTTTGGTAGATTTACCGAAATAACCCTGGTCGTTTGCTGTATTTATGTGCATTTTATTTTGTGACTCACAATACTATCTGCACCGTAATATTTTTGAAAATAGGACCTTATTGGGAAATCATCATCTAGAAGATCATTTTTGATTGAAATTACAAAACAGCGGCCATATCTAACCTTACTCAATCCTCCGACCGACAATCTTTACTTCCATACTAATATTATAAATGCGAAAGTAATTCTGTCTATATGTCTGTCTCGCTTTCACGGCTAAACCACTACACCGATTTCAATGAAATTTGGCATGGAGTTACTTTGATTCCTGAGGAAGGACAAAAACTACTTTTATCGCGTACATACATACACCTAGGTGGAGCTGCGAACAAAAGCTATTAACTATAATTATAAATGCAAAAGTAACTCTGTCCGTCGCGCTTTCACGCCAAGTAAAATTTGGTACACAAATAGTCCAGAGCCTGAGAAAGGACATAGGCTACTTTTTAATGCGAAAAAAGGATTGTAAACCAATGAAAATGGGGGATAAATCTTTTATCCCCCCTTTCAGGAATACATCTGAATCGAAAATATTTTTGTTTTTTTGAAGTTAGAAACTTTATTTTATTGCAAATTTGATTTATACAAAGGCATAGACATATAGATAGATATTTATCTGTGAGGCGATAAGTAGCCTACAGTTCACACCAAACATCTTCGCGGCCTACATTTCACAAAGTTTACACAAATGCAAATAGAATATTGCACTTAAAGCATACGCTCAACCAGAACATCTGAATTAGGCCATGGAAACGAGTGTCAAAATTAGCTTTACAGTGACTATGGGTTGCGACATTGGTAAGCAAAAACCGAGCCACACTATTGTCTCGATAAAGTTTGAAGGTGGTTAGTCACCTAAAAAAAATATTAATAATAATATTTTACAATATTGTTAATTCAAATAGAACAGACACAAACAGAACATTTCGTTAGGAAATGTATGCTCTCTGCATTTACTCTACATCTCAAACAATTCCTACAATTCCTGGCATAAGAGTTGTCGATTTATAAAAATATTACCATACCAAATATAGTATGCATTTGTTTGTCATTTGCGTAAAGCTTTGGTCACATATTAATAAATTAGATTTATAAAGTGGGAGTAACTAGTGAAAATAATTATGAGGTACTATTTCACGTGCACATATCGGTACAATACCGATTGTGGTCACGAATGCACTCATGATACAATTGATACCTGACAATTATTTGACACAAGCTGATAATTATGCACTCGAACTTATACTATGCTGGGAGTGGGATTATATTTAACATAATAATAGCATGATATAACAAGTGGTATTTATATATATAAAATATCTATTCAACAAGTTAGTCTAAACTAACCTCTTATTCATAAACGATATTCAACATTAAGCAAGTCTTATTATTAAAATTAGAACCGTCGTTTAAAGTTTAAAACTGATGAAGAGGGGTAGTATTTCAAATTTAAATAAGATATCGGCATTCTCATCGAACAATGCGGAATCATAGAAAACCGGTGTCAAGCAACTCTTTCCTTGCCTTTCATTGAGCTAATGAAGATGCCGGAGGATTCTAAATTCCCATTAAATCTAGTAGCCACTCCAAGAAAGGCAACTTATTTTCAAGCCAACTCCTATACCAGGAACATTACTGTTCGCAACTTGTACCTCTACAAACATACATCAAAACGATACACAGAACTCTGACTGAGAATAATAATAAAATTTGTGGATCATTCAAAGTGTTGTCACAACAGTCGGAGCAGTAGAAAGCGAAGAGGAAATTGTAAGGTAAGTGCTCTTAACCCAAAAAAAAACATAAAATATCAAAGCTATCAATCATCATCATCAGCCTATCGCAGTCCACTGCTGGACATAGGCCTCTCCAATTTCACGCCACTTAGTTCGATCTATGGCTTCTCGCATCCAGCTCCTGCCAGCCGTCTTGCGCAAATCATCGCTCCACCTGGCTTGTGGACGTCCTACACTACGTTTGCCGAGACGCGGTCTCCACTCAAGAACTCGTTTACCCCAACGGTTATCGGTTCTTCGGCAAATGTGGCCAGCCCACTGCCACTTCAGCTTGCTAATCCTGTGGGCTACGTCGATGACCCTGGTTCTTTGTCGGATCACCTCGTTTCTAATGCGATCCCTTAGAGAAACGCCGAGCATATACCTCTCCATTGCACGCTGAGCGACTTTAAACTTATGGACCAGTCGAACCGTAAGTGTCCACGTTTCGGCTCCGTAAGTCATTACGGGTAGGACGCACGCATTGAAGACTTAAAAGCTATCAAATTAAGATTAAATTGATTTAATACATCAATCGATTTCTCTAAAGCGGAGACTGCAGCGTGGTTACGGCCTAATTCCTTTCATCTGTTTTCGTCACATAGGATGTTTAGACAAGTTGAAACAATAAACGGAGACATTTTAATGGTCCGGTTAGCGATTGTAGTAAATAGGAAGGAGACATGAATGCCTTTGGTGTTTGGCAACAGACCGCAAAGGCACAACCGCTTTGTAATATGTGGTCGTTGTTGTATAAATAGCTGGTGTGTGTTAAAGATAGTAAGTTGCGTGACGGCAAAGAGAACAGTGTACATATGCAGTGATACTTTGCTACCAATTCGTTTGTTTAAGTTATAGTAACTTATGATAATAATTACAAAGTAAAGTTTATTGATTTTCGGTAAAGTTTTTTGATTTTATGTTTTATTAGAAACAAAAACTTCAGGAAAATGTGTTGTTAACACATTCGAATACAAAATATGCATTATCTCCAGTGAGTAGATTTGTAACGAGAGTTGTTAAACGTAGGAATAGTAATAATAATAATATTCAGAACAGATCACATATATCGTAGGCTGTATAGTTTGTCCAGATAAATAATAAGTTACTTAAACTCCTTATTTTAAGGCTGTCAACCAGACAGGTCCTTCTGATAACCTGGTTTTATTATTTTATACAAAGCACTATAGAAATTGAGGCTACTTCTAATAAACTTCCATTCACTATTGCTTCCTTTTGTATACCGACACCTTTGAACGACACGCCACTTAACCTTTAAAGCTAATATCATGAGATACTAGAATAAAAATCTTGGCATGATGCGGTATATATTAACTAGATATTTTTGTTTACAGGATACAAAAGCGCAAATTATCACTTGATGATGAGTGACTTGAGCCTTCCGTGGATAAATGCAAATCAAACGTCACAAGTAGATAGCCACCTACTAGTTCACCCATCCACAATCAGGGAGAGAGTGGATATGGGTACTCTGGTTCACCCGCACGGTGAAAAACAACAAAGAAAAGGCTTAACACCAGATAATTGAATCAGTTATTACAGATGACGTCACCGTCGATGCGTAGTATTAGAGGAGACAACCTACTACTGAATGGCTTGTGCGCGATATACTTGCAGACATCTCCTACTGATTTAAGGGTTAAACAAATAATAGTACCTGAGAATTTTTGCAGCCTTCTGATGAAGAACTAGGAGACGGTAACACCATACAGCTTTGCAATGTACCTGTAAATGAGATGAGTCAGAATAACGATCACATTTCTAAAGGCAGGCATGAAGAAAAGTGTTTACATAGAATATCAAAGGACTATCGTTGAGAATTCTGGATAATCGGTTCAGAAGCGCTAAATGCAATAGAATTCCGGGGCCTGCATGAAGTAGACTGTAGGCTCATGTGTCAATATGGCTGTTAAAAGTCAGCTTCGTGAATGCAACAGGGTTGCCAACTATAGAATTTTATTCTTATTTACTGGTACATCAAAAATTAAACTAGGCGTACCTAGAACTTTTTCTGCGTTTGTGATTTCTGTGTCGCTCCACTCAAATTTGTTAAATCGTTCCAGGGATTGGCGTCTCTGAATAAAATCTATTTTTTTATTAACATTAATTTAGAGGCCTTATAGATCCCCGTTATTATCTTTTTACTTTTTCGTGCGAAATTTAACTAGTCCTTCTTCTAACAGACACCTAAATAGTCTCTATTCCTTCAGGATTTTTACTTAGATGTTATAGGGGAATAAAGCAGCCTAAGTACATTTTTACATGAATCCTGAAAACATTTAAGTTTGGAATCTTTGCCAGATCCAAATTAAACAAAAGTTAAAGTACCTAGATGACCAAGTTTGTTTATGGAATAGGGGGGCGAACTAGCAGACGTATCACGCAGGCGCTGTTTCACACCGGTTGGCTGTGAGACCGTGGTATCACTCTGGTTTAGCCGGCCCATGCAGGCCGAAGTGTGGCTCTCCCACGAAGTTTGTCTTTTTAGAAATATTTCTTAACATTTATCACACCAAGATCAATTTATCGATCGGTCGCTCTCGAAACCCCCCGCATACTAAATTTATTATATACGTAAATAAAAATAATTCACAAAAATGTATGTATGTGCATAACTTTCGATCGACAGCTCCAAATTGGATAATTCTTTTTTTTATGTGTTTGTTGTTTTCAGGACAAGGTTTGTATAAAAAAACATAAAATAATGAACGGGAGAATGGTATTTTTCTTAGACCGCCTAGTTGTATACACTTTGGCCTTGTGGTAAGTTAACACGGGTTTACTAAAATAAGATCTTTAATTTGCACGAAAATGAATATAGCGGTACGAAGTTCGCCAGGTCAGCCAGTATTTATTTAAAAAGGGGTCACTAAAATGTATGTACGCATGCGCGCAACTTCCGATCGCCTGCACCAAATTGGAAAAATCTCTTTTTGTGTTTGCTATTATCAGGATAAGGTTTGTATTAAAGAAAATTATGAGAAAATCGGAAGTGTTTTTAGTTCACAACTGTACTACCTGTAGGAAGCTGTAGCGGGCATAATGAACGGTACGAAGTTCGTCAGGCCAACTAGTTTATTATAATTTATTTAATTATGAGTAAGGATTTCTATCCAGTACAGTAATATCCATACACAAAACAAGTCTGCCATCCCTGCGTATTTAGGTTAACTAATCTCTGTGCTTCCTCTTGCAACATCCAAGCATCGTTACCATTATACTATACGTACTAGTTTACAAGCGATCGTAAACCTGCTGATTTAATAGCTGCGTGGGTGTGAGGTGGTCTTCATTACAGTAGTTCTCTACTGCACGAATATATTACTGCATTGTATTTGAAAATTTATACGAATTGGTTATAAATATTATAGGCGTTTATGTAAATTTATTGACACACAAGAGTTGTTGTTGATTTTGTATTACTATATGTAATATTTTGACTATCTTAGTATCTGCATGCCAAATTTGAAAAAAAACCACTAAGCACTTTGGTCGTAAAAGTTAGCTTTTACGACCAAAGTGCTTAGTGGTTTAGTCAAAAGGTTTTTCTTTATGTGCGTCTGATAAAGTGACTCTATACTGCCTGGTGGAAAGCTCCAGCTTAATCTGAGATTGGTGGTCACCAAGCTCACTGTGAATGCAGACAATGCAGGAATGCAGTGTGGTGACACACCCTATGGCGGCTTATTGATATGCTTCTGTGTCATTGGGCTTCCGGTCTCGCACTCATCGACGATATACGACAAGACTAATGCTGTCATTTTAGGTTGGTCTTCTTTGAGACTATAGTACCGCCCCGGTCGAGCCAGCCCGTTGATGCTGAAATTAGTGTGGCTCTAATAAAGCTATAAATTACCAAACAGTCAGCGTTACTTTCGTATTTATTAGTGGGGATTATTTATACAATCTGTAGTAAGAGTCATTTTTCCCACAGTTTTGATAAAAATACTTTTCTTTTATGCTCAATCAATGCAGTCGGACAATGAAAGACATAGAATAAGGTCAAAACTTTCTGAAATTCCCAGCAAAACAACATGCTGTAACAAAACCACAGCGATTGAATAAATTGGCACTGTTACCATGGTAGTAATTCAACTCATAGACAATTTGCCAGCAAATTGAAGCCAATTTGACACTGACGTTATGTGACGTTGGACAGTCTCTGGATGCACTACATATTTGTAAGGATCATTTATTTGGAGTAGTTCTGGTCAGACTGGCCAATCAAACCGAATTCATGTGCCTGGTTAATGGTGTGAATAATAGAAACATCTTAGTGTAAGACCAGAAGAACTAAACAGAAGATACTGCATTCCGCTATTCTGTGGCAAAGTGGTAACGAATGCAACTGCTTTGCAAGAGGTCTAGGGTTCGATTCATGAGTCGGATCAAATGTTTGTACGGTCTGCAAATATTTGTTTCGGAGTTTGGGTGTTTTCTATGTATAATATTATGTAGTAATACTATGTATAATGTTGTCTAGTACCCATAGTACAAGCTCTGCTTAGTTTGGGACTAGATGGCGTTGCGTGTTAAAATGTCTGAACATATATATATATATAAATAAATAAATATATATTTGCACAAACTTCTATACACATATATATATATATATATATATATTTATATATATGTGTATAGAAGTTTGTGCAACAACTATTTTATTTAAATGCTCATAATGACAACCGTTGGGAGGCAATTTGTTTTGCGAATGTAAAATGTCAAAGAAGAAAATATCTCTAATGACCTTTCATTACTTCTGCTGTTTTTATCAGTAGCAGTGCCTACAATAATTCAAAAGGAGCAAAAATTTGCAAAAATGATTAAGTTTGAATATCAATCACGAAATAGCACTAATAATTATCTAAAGGTTGCAAGTCCATCTTACTTCGTACTTATGGACTATGTGTAAGAGAGCTCTATTTACAATGATAGTTATTGAAGTATGTATGCGTACATTAATATTGTTGGTTAGTGTATATCATTGATTCAAAATATGATTGGGGTCCAATCGGCGTAGGTGTTATTGTTGTATTACAATATACCGACGCTGCACGTACAATTTCAATATCGTCAAATCTTTTGTTTTTGAATTCCCTCATGATTGATACGCTTCCGATCAGTGTCTGTATATTCCCCAAAAATCAATATAATACGTATGGAAGTACATACTTACTTTTGACAAACAATACAAACATATACCCGTTATATTGTCGTTTATACAACCGTTATATACTTAACAGCTGTCATTTACACCGTGTTTAATGGTGTGCGTCAGAGTACAATGCACCCCATGCTATGTCACCACGTAATAACGATTTGTATCGATGTAGTATTGCTACTATTAAACAATATTTAAATAGGGAATTCGATTTTAAAACCATAATAAGTATTCGATGACTACCGATTTTGACATTCTCTCGATATAATAATATAAAGTATTATTATGGTCCATCATATTCGCAATTTCGTCACAAAGCAAGCATAGCACATTACATTGGATCAATCATTGTCAAGCAATAGATGTCTCTTGACGAGTTAAAGTATGTAATCTTCAAATAGATACATAGTTAGTTTAATACTTGGTTAGGTTTTAGACGAATATAACACGCTGGCCAGACTAGAATAAACCTTATTGTACACCAGTTAATACTGTTTAAGGTCATTCAATGAATATGTTCTTTTATATAAACATAACATATTAATTGAATGAACATATACAAATGGCGACCATATCGCTAAAAAATAATTTCTGCTAGACAACATTGTAATGGAAAAAAAAGGACTGTGAAAAAATCATACGAGCAATACAAAATGAAAATGGAGAAGTTAATACACTTCAAGAATCGCGTAGATTCGAATTTGGAGTCAATCTAGTACGAATTATATTCGCCGGATATTAGCATTTGTGCACGTTGCCAGAAGTGGCAGATTTACACCAATCACTCCGCTTTTTTGGGTGGAAATCCCCTCGGATACCACCGAGTGGTGGTTATGTACCAATCACCCCTATAATTGACAATATATAAAAAAATAATTTTCCGTGCTTGACTCTGTGTCTTTGAGACTTAAAAATTGGAAGAGATACAAATAAGGAATTCATATGATCTTTAACCTCCGTTACAGGAAGGTGACAGAGGTGAAGGAGGAGGAAGCCAGAATATAGCTGGAATGTCAATTTAAAAAGCAATATTAAATAATAAAATATCTGTTTGTAGGCTTTCGCGATAGTGCGACTTATTTGCGATAAAATTACTTAAACGGATACATACCTCTCAAGGTCATGAGTGGTCTAACAAAAATCAAAAATCTATTTGAAATCCGATTGTATTCATTTAAATTAAGGACTAGACAATTACACTTACAGATATGAACACATTTCAAGCTCCGTGAGTCATCACTGTCATGGATGTTTATCAGGCCGATGTAAGCGGTTGAATTTCTCCGATTGTTTAAACTTTGTATCAATAAGCAAAAACAAGGAAGTAATTTTCGCATGCCAAGAGTACTCGCTGGCAAATGACACACCTCTTACAAACTATTTTGATGTGATTCAAATGTTATTTATAAATACACTCGACCGATTCGACGATTTGATACATTAATTACATTATAAATGTGTATACATATTTAGCTTAGTAAAATTGTATAATGTTCAGCTCTCTTTCGGCTGAGAAAAAGAAGATACATAGACAGATTCCAAACTGATAAAATTGATGACGGAATAGGAAGGAATAACTGAACTGAAGGATTCTAAGGACCGTCGTAGGGTACGGCAGGGAGGACCACAGAAGCCGCAGATGCGTTCCTGGAGCATCTTTGAATGCCGATGCAGGTCGCCTCACGGTTTTGTGGGTAGATCGGTTCTCCAAGTCCTATACACACACTGTCTCCCTTCCAAGGATATAGTGCTAAAAGCAGTTTCCGCGTAAAAAAGGTCTGTCGTGTTTACGGCTTCCAGTATATAAAAGTAGAATAGTAATATTGTAGTTAAAACTGTTTATAACTCTCCTCTAGCCCTAAATAGCATTCAGTGCGAAAAGGCTATGATAATCTATAGAACAGGTCATCTTAGCGCCGATACCAGTCTCCTATTAGATTATTTTTGAATATTTTAATAAATCGTATATTATTAGGTTATGGCATATTAATATGTCAAGTCACACTAGATTATGAATTCGAAAGTAATTTTGTCTGTCTGTCCATTACGTTTTCACGACTGAACCGCTGAATCTATTTCGATAAATTTAGCGGTAAAAAGATAGATTAGACCTTGGAGCAAGACATATGCTACTGAGTGTGCAGAACGGCAATAAGGGACTCTTTCCTTCCGACTGACTGAATGACTTCCGGCAGGTCCTTTCCGGTCATGGTTGCTACTGGAAGTACCTGCACTACGTCGCTAGGAGGGAACTGAGTTCCGCCTGCCACCACTGGCAGTTTGCCTCGCTGGCAGTTTGCCTCGCCTGGGCATCGGGTCCTCACTGCAGACATCGGAGGAGATCGCGGCGCGCTTACTAGCGTCTCATACCGCCCTGAGTGTAGTCGCGGATGGACGGGACGGGTTTTCCCCTCCTTCCGCTTTGGTCGCTAGCCTCGAGGAGGCGACGTTTCGCGTGTGCCGTATATCGCCTAAATTGAGAGTTTACTGGTAATACGGTGCCTACGTCAGTGCGGGCAGGCACGGGGAGGGGTTCGGATGTGTTAATACCAGCAGTTCCCAGATCTCTCCTTTCTCAGGGGCAGAGTGGCACACCTTGTGACTTTAGTCGGTCCGATTCCGACACACCACCTCGCCGCAAATCCCGGTGGGGTGAGGGCCCGGGATTACAAATAAAACATGTCACATGATACATTTTGACGCGATAACCGAATATACGTGAGCAGAGATGCTTGTGAAAGAAAACATTAAAATTACTTGGTATTTTTTTATTTGAGATTATTGAAAGAAAAAAAAATGAAGTATAAAATGGTCAAATACATTGTATAGAACCTGAAAATGTATAAGTTACAAATAAGTTTTGGAGAATTTAGTATTTTAAATTGATTTCAGCCGCTAAGCCGTATGTATGTTCACCATTTTTTAAATATTCAGCAAACGCTACAAAAGTGACAAAGGTCTGCGCACGAAAGCGAATTATACCGGAATAAAGCCGGTGACACATGCGATTCACTCAAGTGTAAATTTCGGTGACGCACATAAAATTTTGTTACTGAATAAACTGCCTCTATAGTTTTTGTTTACGTAACATAAGTATGTGAGTTACCATGTCTGCATTCTCAATGCGTATGGTGATCATTACTCTTTGTTTCTGCTTATGCTTTCCATCAGGCAGAGTAAGGTCACTAAGATTGACTCATATATTAAAGAAAAACTCACTACCAGCGCGTGTTTCCCTCTCACTAAGATCCCGGATCCTTTAAGCGGGGCTTGAAAAAGCATCTCACTAAGCCTCCATAGTGTGGGACGCCATACTGCACTGTCTGCTTTCGCAATGAGTGTGGTGGCCCTCACCGTTGGATTCTGCTTGAGCTTAACATCAGGCTGAGGAGAGTCACTTTGGCAAGTTATTTATAAGAAAATAAACATAAAAAGAAGGACTTACATCTAGGTCATCCAGCGATTCTTTAACAAAACACGTAAACAGACACATTCACATGTTTTATTTATCTTAAGTGTGCATGAGCCTATCAGTGACAACATAATAAACTCATTGCTCGTGGAATATTTTGGGAGAATTATTATCTAAAGTTTGCTGGATACTGCATAATAATTTACTACACGACCTTGCAGTACAACTTATGAACTTACTCTCAACATGTAGGTGCATTTAGAGACTTAGGAGGCTATGGTATCGAACTTTTGGTAAGTCCGAACTACTTTAAACGGCTTCAAATTGAAACTGATACTGCAAAGCGCAATGGGAAATTTCTGGTTTATGAAATTTATGGATGATAAGATCAATCGATTAGACTTTCATAGACAAATAAGATTAGCCAAGATGAATATTAGTTAAAATAATATATTATTATACACCTGGTCTGGTTTGAAAGAAAAGAAAGAAATTTAAGAGGTATTTTTTCGATTGTACAATAAAAATTGTGACTTTTGTTAAATAGTATAATAATAGGACACAAGTTTCACATTAATTTACCATCTGCATATAGATGTATACCTAAACATATTATAATCTATGGAGGTTACAATATGCTAAGGTGGTTATATTAACTTTTAAACTTTCGTGTTTCATGAAATAATAATTATTTTCACGGGAATTAACACGATCACTAATTTAAAGGTATTACATACGTCTGATTTGCCTGACGTTTGGACCAGGTTGCACTGGCCAGGCTGACAGCCTGTGAGCACGGCCATGCCTTTAAATGAGTGATCGCATTAATTCCTGAGAAAATAATTGTTAAGGCGGTTGATAGTAGTTGGTACCTTTTAAAAATTTTACAACGGCCGATTTCAAATTTTGTTTTGGTAAAACTTTGGTATTTTGCTGGTAAATGTTCTTAATTTTTTATCCATGCGACCACAATATTCCATGGCCAAGAGTAGCAGGGTATAGTTATAATCGTAAATTTATTGTGTGAGGAAAACAGGAATTCGTAAGTGTACACGGGTGAGAGAGGGCGCGCATTTTTTTGCGTACGTCTGTGTATGTATGAGAACGTGTAGTGTATGAATGAATGTTTAATATGTAGTAATAAGGAAAGGCGAGTGCTCATTTAGCTTTTATCGCAAACATACGACCAATGCACTGTCTATTATAAAAATCATGAAAAATATAAACGACCATCAGCTAAACATACAACTATTAAAATTTGCAGTAAACACACCCACACCATTAAATACATTACGACAATTGCTGAAGACGTTTTATAACGGAGTGTTAACAGTACTGCTGACACTAACATTGTCCTTATTACTTTACATTACAAGGATTTTGGGTGTGGATAATTTAAAAAAAAAAATGTTACATAAGGTAATTGATTTGTGACCTTGTATATTTCTGCACCGACTGATCTCATATGACACACTTCCACTTTCCAAATAGATGGTCAGACTGGACACCCTGCGTTAAAGATTCAAAGATTGTTTTCAGCTAGGCTAGATTTTACGTCGGTTATATTTCTCACTTCTCTTTAAAACTATCTCAAAATGACACAGTGAGATGTAGCAAGGTACTGCTCGTTTTTCTTAGTTCATGTCACATCACATCTTGGGACTTGAATACCTCTGAAGAATCCCTTGATATTCAAAAGCACGTGTTTGTTAATCACAGTATATGGATAATTTATGTGTACCGATATACGACAACGTGAGAATGTAAGGTTCAGTAAACTAAGTGCTCGTAACTAGACTACTTAGACCAGCTTACAGCTCCTAGGACGCAATTCCCTAAGCAGATTTCTGCGAACGATAGCGTCCTCGGGTACGCCCCAAACGTTAGAACCGGAGGCTTTCTACTGTAGGATTAGTTAGTCACGATAGACACTATATAACTTTGATGAAATGTACATAATGTCTAAATAGTACCATACAACGTTAACACGAAAAACGAATGACAAATACTTAATTGAAATACATGTTTACAAGATCTTAACTGTTTCTTAACTGCCAACTGCCTAGGTGGCGCAGTGGTAGCGTATGCGACTGCAGCGCATGAGGTCTCGGGTACAATTCCTGAGTCGGACCAAATGTTTGTATGATCTGCAATTATTGGTTTCGAAGTTTTGGTGTTTTCATGTATAATAAATATGTATTTACAAAAAAAAAGCTTATTTGTATTTATATCAGTTTTCTAGTACCCATAGTACAAGCTCTGCTTAGTTTGGGACTAGATGGCGTTGTGTGTTAAAATGTCCGAAAATATTTATTATAATTATTTATTATAATTTTACACTTTCATGAGCTTGACTATCTAGGGAGGTGTCCAATAACTTTTAACTGTTAAGTTCTTTAAAAGAACAAAGAATAATCTCGTCTCTTACCTCAACTTTATGAATGAGATTGCTCTTTGATAAAGCTACGATTATCAGTACGGTGTATCTGGAGAAACACTTGCCATTTTTGCTTTTAATCTTTTCTTTATTCATAAATGTATAGATAATTTTGAAGTATATATGTGGCATTGAACACCCCTTAATCACTATTTATACAAACACTTGTATACTTAAGTGGGTCCTCAAATGGATAAGATACACAATTGATTCCAGTAAATGGCGTTGCAGCAGAGTTTTGCATATTGGAATGTCATTGATATTTCTTTTAATTTCAGTTTGTTTTTCAATAAGAAAATCTTACATTTGAATAAGACTACACTTGTCGGGTGTATTTCTAATATATAAAATTCTAGTGTCACAGTTTTAGTGTTTACACTCTTCCGAAACGGCTTGACGGATTTTGATGAAATTTTATATGTTCATTCAGTAGGTATGAGAAGAGGTTTATAACTAATTTTTACTTGAGTGTTAAAGGTGGTTCACCCCAAAAATATATTTTTATTTTTGTACAATTTTTTTTTGGTTATTTTTTCATGGTGTGGAATTAAAAAATACATTTAGTCCTAAATTTTTATCCTCCTACCACCTTTCGGTAATTTGGAAAATGTTCACGGCAATAAATTGGCGGTATGAAGTTCGCCGGGTCAACTACTATTTTATATAAATTGGCATTTATTAAAGGCATTCTTATAACGATTAGACAATCTACAAGACTCTGTTTAATTAACAATTTTGTGTTTGCCAAGTCATAGTATAAACTAGAATAAACTTATTGCATCACTAAATCACTCCGTCATGATTAAAGACGTCTAAGATATTAGTAACAAAGTTATGAACAAAAAATGGTATCTCAATTTACTTGGGGCTAACCACAAAATTAGCTCGCGTGAGCATCTGACCTCCGTGATTCGTACCTGACTAGGCAAGGTTACGTGCTGTGCATTTGCCCAGCATTGCGTGGCCTTCTGGGAGTATGGTGTAAATATATTTCACATAATTCGCTTCAGACGCCGTGGGGATCACCGAGCAATCGAACAAATGCAAAATGAACTCACACTAGCCTCTGAGAAGACTGAAGAAGGGTACAACGAGGAAGTTTCGTGTGGATGAATGGTTCTAAGTAGTTTTATACAAAATTCAAAGTTTTTCTTCTTTTTTTTTAGAATATTTATTTTAAGATGAAGCGGCAGGACAATAATATTACATTAAAATGTTGTTTATGTAAATTAAATTACAATGGCAAATGCTTGCATAAATTACATGTAAATTTTCATCATATACGTATAGACGTGTTTGTTCATTACTCATTTATTCAAATATTCAATAATATAGGTATAATTTTACTATTAATTACTTCATGGTAAATTTAAATATTCAGGTAAATAATAATAATAGTTTATTGGTTCTCTCACGCAGCACATTGCATTATAAAACAAACATTGCATAATGCTATGTTTACATGCATGCGAAGACTTGGCAGTCGCTCACAAACTACAATCCTTCACAAATGCTCGCGCGCGCTTCCTTTGATCTGTGGTCAAAAACCGACACCGACTTGGGTCGGCAATAAGCTATCACAACCCAAACCAAACAACCCGTTTCTACGCTTGTGTTTGTGAAGACTTGTCGAGGCGTGGTACGCGTATAAACGCACTATTAGACATATTGCTAGAATATTCCTATTTACCAGGTTAAATTTTATAACTAGCGTGTGTTTATCATTTTTGCTACTAGTATATTCCGCTTAGGTATTTCAGCAGCCCTTTATTGTTTCCAGTGTTTTTTTTTGGTTTTTTCAAGTTCGCTAGAACACACACCCGTTGTTCTCCCTGTATACGGAACTGTGGGGGCTTTTAAATGATTCCTTTTTTATGACAAGAGCAACAAACGAGCAGTTGGGACATAAACCATGAGCCCCAAAGACTTTTATATAGAATAACTTAGTCTACAGAGTAAGCTTTAAAATTATGGGTGTACCCTATTGGATCAGCTAGTCAAATAAGCTGGAGTCCCATAAGCATATATCAAAGCATTTGTAATAATAAAATATTTCGAATCTATATAAATAAAAATGAGTCACCGAAATGTATGTACGCGCATAATCGGATAATTCTTTTTCTGTCTATTCGCTGTCGGACATAGTTTGTAGAGAAGCGGGCATTATTATTAAATTTTCCAGAAATTAAAAAAATGTTTACCAAAGAAAAATATAGCAGTACAAAGTTTACCGGATCAGCTAGTTTAAAATAAAACTACATAGCTACCAAAAAAACATTTTTTCACAACACTGTTGATATACCTTTAGCACAACCGAAGCACTGTAAGCAAAAGATTTGCAGGATGGTTGCGCAATTTGCTTATGAAAGAACAAGTGCATTCACTGTTCCGCACAGACGATTTTCTCGCATGCGGATATACGAATTTCGCTTCCGATTCCCACAACTTCTCACCTTTAAGTTAGAATCGCGTTTTCTAACTTCACATTTTTCACCATAGTAAGAGAGTGAATTTCTCATTCTGAAGAATTTTATACTAATCGATTTTGAGAAAGTTTTTAACTGAAAATAAGAACACTTAAGCAAAAATCCCTTTATTTGCACACCATAATATTACTGAGTTAGAAGAGAGTACGTAAAATAAGTACGTACGTAAGTACGTAAGCAATCTTTTCCAGGCAACCTTGGGATGGATCGAAATGTATAGGAGAGACAGTGGTAGTCATCGGAGCATTGGGTTTTGAAATAATTATTTGCTTAATGAGGAATGTGTATGGGTGTGGAAATAAATATATATATATATATATGCAGAGGTATATGCAGTCTCAAATCTTCGGATGACCTTAGACATTTTTCATGTTTGTCATTTAGGAAATCGAATCGTTCTTTGAGGTAAAAGGGGGGCTTTGGAATTGCAAGAAAAATAAGGACCTGAGCATAGCGGCGAGAGCGAATTGGAAGCTATCTATATATATCTCACGTTTATAAGCCGGGCTGAAATATTAAAACAGTCCTTTAATCAACATCAATCTTTTTAGAAACATTTCTATCCGCACCGACTTTCCCTTATCGTTGCATCCAAGCAGTGACGTCAGCACGACCTGAAATCTAGGTCAAATGAGTTGCAGCCAGTATTTGGGTTACCGTAACACCGAAATATCTGTCTAACATACGTAATGACTAAACTTTAAGCCGGACGGCTTTTTAGGGTTAATTTATAGTGACCTTGGCTTATTAAAATTAGTGAAGTGGTAGCTTTTAAATGAGCATAGGGCATGAGTCTAGACAATACAAAATCCCCCTCGGGATATCACCGCAGTAGGGTTTCGGGAGGTGTGTCCGAATCGAACCAACTCGGAACGAAATTAATCATACTGTTGTTAAAACAAAGAGTAGTGTTTATTGGAGTCACTAGGTCAGCTCAGATGATGCCTGAAGTATATCGCTTGTGAACTCACTTATATTTTGCTGTAATTTAAAAATGAGATTGTAGCCTGTAGCTTTTGTAAGTAACACGTTAAACACGCAATCTGGTTATATAATAAATTAGTGATAATATCGTAGTAATGCTCCTGTTAAAAAAATAATAAACTACTAGCTTATTAGCGCGGCTCCGCGTGCTTGTGTGTCGGTTATCGCTGTAAATAGTAGCCTATGTTCTTTTTCAAGAATCAAAGTATCTCCATATCAAATTTTATTGAAATTGGTGCAACGGTTTAACCGTGAAAGCGTTACATATAGACAGAGTTACTTTCGAATTTATAATAGTAAAATCGAAGTATGTATGGTTATTTCTTTGTATACTATTTGGTTTTAATGAAAATATGCAACGCAGGTCGATGACTGTACCAATAAGTAATTTTTTATGCATAAAAATTAGAATAAATTAAATATATAATAGATATTCATATTAACTATAATTTTATGCATAAAAACAAAAATAAGGTACCATTTCTCGTCTTTATTAAAATTGTACATGGTTTTTTGTATTGAATTCTCCGATCCATGTGAATAGATTCTGTTAGGGTGATTTTTATGAACCCCCGACGCAAAAAGAGGGGTGTTATAAGTTTGACGACGATGTCTGTGTGTCTGTCTGTGGCATCTAGCTCTCAAACGCATGGACCGTTTTCGATGCGGTTTGTTTCATTTGAAAGCCTGTTTCCATTCGGTGGTTCTTAGCTATGTTTTGTTAATATTAGTCCAGCAGAGTTAGAGTATCAGTTCTTTTGCAAAATGATGTGAGGAATTTTTGGCGTATGATTACTCAATTTAATCCGACCCAGGAATCGAACCCGAGACCTCAAGCACAGCAGTCGCATACGCTACGACTACGCTACCAAGGCAGTTAAGATTGATTCGATTTCGTTCGTGTGTAACTTACATAACGTTTTAACTTTGTCGTATGACTTTAAGCAAGCGACAGTGAGTCGATCCTTAAAGGCCTGCTCTACGGGCAAGATTGTCGCGACAGATCCGCGCTTCCATTGTTTTTTATAAATATCTGCCAAACTGTCTGCTCGGCTGATGGAAAGCTAGAGGAAAATCCAATAAATTCATCGGGTAATTTCCAAAAACGCAGGATTATTCCTTCACCCTATTGTCGTGACTCGTAATAGAATCGTTGAGTGTATAAAATAGAATTCGACGATAATATTGCCGCGATTCTCTATTGTTCTCATAAATATGTAGTACAAAGTTTTTTTTTTCTGAACACACGTTCATCACTCTATTATTTTTATTTTACAACCTGGAGATAAATTTTATGGCAACACAAAATCATGAGCAACCGTAACGTGCTTTTTAACAAGCATGACACGATAGCATTTTTCTTTTGTACCGCCCGCCATTTTATCTTCGTGAGATCGCTCAAGGCCTGTCTTTATAACATTATATTTAAGTTCAACGGCTTTGCTATGAGCATATTTTATACCAACTTGATACTTGTGTAGGAAGATTTAGTTAAAGCAGGAACATATAATTTTTATACTTGAATATGTATAAGAATCCATTAACGATTAATGATTTTCTTTTTTATTATTATTACCTTTCATTAGCTTCACGTGTACCTAAGAATGACTAGCCGCATTCTGCGATTCAAGAGTAATCTGGTGAGGAGGATATTGGACTCCAGTTACCTCAAATAGTAGGCGAATATGCAAGAATTGTTATTTTTGCAACTGAAATAGCAACAAAAGAATTTCAATCCATTCCATATCAACAAGTTAGAAGATAATTCGATATTAAGAATATAAATGCTGATCTGAGGAGTCAAGGACATAAAAAGAAAGTGGATATAGTTATCTCTTCTATCACTACCAGCGCCTACTGACAGTCGTGACGCAATTTGTACCTACTACTTTTGGAGTTGTTTTTCCATTTGTGATTCCAACATTTTCTTGTAGTTTTTAAAATCAAATTAAGCATAGTATACCTTACACTAAGACCTGTTCTTCAATAACACATTGAACGTCATCTTCGACCCCCTTAAAGGTGATCCGTCAGTTTACATAAGATGTTATTACCGAGCTGTATTTACGAAGTTAAATTCGTTTTCTAAGTTATTGTTTCAAATTGACGCAGAATTTAATTTGACCTAGATAACTTTGGGAGTTTAAAATACGAGTCAACTCTTATAATGACAATGCAATGGTTTTGCGTGTCGACAAAGTTCTTAACAACTTCATTCGTTTAAAATTGTCTGTTACAAATGTATGACTACACGGTTGGCCTAGTGGTTTCAGTGGTCCCGGATGGCATAAGAAAGCGGTTCCCGGATCTCTCCTGTCTCAGGCGCAGAGTGGCACACCGTGTGGTTTTAGTCGGTTCAATTCGGACACACCGCCCCGCCACAAACCCCGGTGGGGTGAAGGCCCGAGGGGGTTTCCACAGTAAAAAAAAGTGGTTTCAGTGGTCGACACACCGCTCCCTACTACGCCAAATGTTGTGGTTTCAAATCCTACATGGAACAACACTTTGTGTAATCCATAAATTGTTGTTCTAAGTCTGGGTGTACTTTGTATCCGTTTCATGTACGTTTGTAAACATCCCCGTGACACAGGAATGTATATTCCTAATGCGGGAGTTGTCTTTTTCTAATTCTTTATTCTTTAATAAAGAATTAAAGAATATGATTATACATTCTTGATGTGGTTGATAATTTAATATTAACTTTGGGTGGCCGACCTAAATGTTATTAATATTACAAACAATACATGATTACTGCATCTTATACCAAAAAGTAAAAATAGAAATACTGACTGCTGCAGATTTTTTGCTTTAAAATCCAACAAAGAAGTTATCTAACTTTGTACCAACAGAAAAACAGTGAATGTTAAATAAGTTATGTCATAAATAAATATGTTCAGACATTTTAACACACAACGCCATCTAGTCCCAAACTAAGCAGAGCTTGTACTATGGGTACTAGATAACTGATATTAATACTTATATACTTTTTTTTGTAAATACATACATACAAATGATGATACTGATTTTTTATTTTTTATATGTGACGCTTCTGGCGTTGCATGTGTCTATGGGCCGCGGTAATCGCTTATCATCAGACGATACGTCTGCTCGTTTGCACACTATCTCATTAAAAAAAATCGTCATAGAATTCTTTTACTATTTAATTCATCTCTGCTTTATTTAATAAGTTTTCTTATTATTTTGACACTCCAGTATGGGCCTCCGGTATTCTCAATCACTCGGTGAAACACAGCGCAAATGATTTTTAACACCGGTTTTCAGTGAGCACGTAGTATCACTCCGGTCGAGCTGGGGAATTCATGCCGAAGCGTGGCTCTCCCACGGTATTAGTCAATGACACACGAGAATTACCGATTACGAAAAGAAACACGCTTGCAACTTGGCTAAGGGGGCAGGACAACATCCGTGCAAAGGGAATTATATCTTGAAACACTTCACTGTATGGTCAGCGTGATATAGTAGGCGAATATTTACTTCTTTTCTAAGGAGAGACCTTTGTCCACCCGTGGACTATTAAGGGCTTTTGATGATGATGAAAGACGTACCTAATCTAGGAAGACCTTATCGAGGTGACTTCAGTGTTAATGGTCGGTAGACCTCGACAGTTTTTGATAAAACTTATTTATTGGTATGTACACAAGTTTTATAATAAACCTACTCTAGTATATATTTCATGGACCAAAAGTTCCAATATCGTAAAATCTTCTGGACATTTTCATTTTAATAGAGTAGGTTGCGTCAAGTGTGTCTCTGCCGGGTGCAGTTCTGAACTGCTGCAGTTAAAAACTTTTCATAACTCACTGCCCTTTAAATTCTGAACGAATACTTTATACGGTAACTTTGTCACGATTCTAGGACTTACTAAAATTAAATTTAGTGAGAAAATAAAAGTTTTACATGGCTTAGACATTAAATATAGATTATTCTCTATATTTTATGGTACAAACGAGTAGACGGGAAATCTGATGTTAACTGGCTACCCAAGTTTATGTAACGGGATGGGCTTCGAATCCCCTCAATCACTCAGTAAAAAGCAACGATAGAAATATAAATATCAACCCTCAAGCTAAGTTGAAATTACACAAACGTAAATGTTATTATTAGAAAACTGATCAAATGTAGGGGAATGCCGTCATAGGACATCAAGTCACGTGGTTAAAACAAAGTAATAGAAGAGAATATAGACAATAACAGTTGTAGAAAATGATTCGACGCGAAACATCGCGATCTTGGCTATACCCCTAGTTAACAGCGAGTTCGGTCGACTGACGGGCCCAATAGAATTAAAAATATGATTCTGCTGTTTAAATTTAATATGTAGAAGAGCAATTCGAGAAATACAACGAAGGGCACATAGATCGATAGATGACCAGTATCGCCAAAAATATTGTCATTATACTAGTGATCGATATTACGATGCTACCTAATTAAAATAATATTTCAAAAGCCTTCAGCTACATCTAATGTTTGTTCTTTATTTTGTCAGCGTTGAACGCTCTTTTTATATTCTATTTAACCCATTGTCCACAGATAAAGGTCGACAGCGTATTTTCCTTTTTCTTTCCGTTTCTGAATGTTTGGATCCTTAGAGAAATATTTTCCGTTAAAGGTCCATTGTTCTAGACAATGGTTAAACATGTCAACGTCTGTTAGATATAAAATTTTATTATTTTGTTTATGTTTTAAAATCTTTTTAAAGTTGTGGATTTTTATAACACAACGCTATAAAATTATTAAATAACCCTTATTGAAGCGTAGCGTTTTTTTGCATAATTCCTTTTCGTTTAGTTTTGTAATGCGGTTAGTTCTATAAATGGTGAAGATACTAAACAGATTATGATGTTACATAGCCTTCCTTGATAAATAACAATATGAAGAAAAAGCATTCATCGATGCCACCAAGCTGGATGCGAGCAGCTGAGTATCGAACTAAGCGGCGTGAAATTGGAGAGGTCGCAGACTCGTCGAATCGCAGTCTACTGCTGGACATAGGTCGTAGCCTGCGATAGGCTGATGATGATGAAAAGCATTCTTCTATTCGAACCAGTAGTTCCTAAGATTTACGCGGTCAGCCTGACAAGCTCTTAAACTCCATATACTTAAGGCTGATCTATCAGTAAGGTGGTTCGTATCCTTCTTTTATGTGCATAAAATCGAACGAGTTCAAAGACATAAAACAACAACCCATAATGTCCCACTGCTGGGCTCGGGTCTCCTTTCAGGAGAGGGTTAAGGTCATACGTCCCCACGCTGGCCAAGTGCGGGTTGGGGACTGGCAAGAATGCGTTGTGGCTACGTAAATCTTGCCGTTGGATGTTTTTAAGCCGCCCGAAGGCCTCCAACTAAGCTTCACGACTGTTATCGTATGATAACAACCGGGACCGACTGCTTAACGTGACCTCCGAATCACGGAGACGCTCATGGTAACATGCCACCAGCGGTCACCCATCCAGGTACTGACCGCGCAATCGTTGCTTACCCTCGATGATTGTTTCTAATCACCGAGTGCAACTGGGCTATAAGCGCCTCAACTATAACTAACAAACCGCGGAGAACACTACCAGCACAAGCAAGTATATTATTCTGTGGCGACTTCCACATACAGCGCAACAACATAAAATATATGACAGCGCCATCTACCGAAGAAACATCGAACTACGGAGCAACGAAGAAAACTAAGTAACTACCAATCCTAAATCGCGCAATAGAAGTTCTCGCGCCGATTAACATATATACAACTTCCCAACATCAACCGTTGGGCTGTGGCCCGCCAGGCATGATCACCTCGCCTGGTCGGAGGATCCTCCCTTTGTGTTGGAGGAACATGTGGCCCGTGCCTCCACAATTCCTTGACCGCAGATTGTCAAACACAACATATCATATGATTAGGGTTGATGATTATTATTTGGTACATGATTTTAAATTTTACTACACGGTTGGACTAGTGGTTTCAGTGGTCGCCACACCGCTTCGTTCAAAGACATACTCTTTCCAAACCATGTGTAAATCTGATACTAAACAACAAACAATGAAACGAACTTAAGTAAATGGGAATAATTGTAACAGTTCGTTGCACTTTGTCACACAAGGTGAGGTGAAATCTGAGATGTCGTGCGTGCTTTCAAAGGGAGCCCTCTGCGGTTAGCACATTGCGTTGCACACGAAACCACAGATTAAAACTATATACATTTTACTGCGTAAAACGGAACCGCAAATCGTTCATTGTTGGTAACACTTTGTGGCACGACGGTACTTTTAATTTATCTATAAAGGGTGGGTTACCATTTCCGCGTCAGGCCATGGTTAGAAAGTACCTATGGTAATGTTTGATTAATACAGTTGCGTAACAATATGAGAACGTGTCTGGTTTTGTCACGAATTATTCGAAAAGTAGTTGTAAGTTTCCATTTGATTTGCATGTACTATCGTGACTTTTGGCTTGTCAGCAACGTCAACTTATTCATGTCGTGATTGATGAGACAGGTGCTTAATATTGACAGTAACTTGTCCATTCAGCATGCGTTTCTTTTACTAGTGTTATCCCTAACTTTTTTTTTTATATATAATCCTGCCAAATGACGCTACTCTGCCTGATGAAAAAGTGGTGGTCACCACACTCACTGCTCAATGCAATATGAAAGGCATAAAATAATTGGAAAGGGATATTACTTGTGTGGATGGATTGGGAGATTAAGCTCTTGTACGAGCAGCTGTCTCTATGTCAGGCCCTCCTGTAACCCTGGTAGCTGGCAACATTTATGTTGAATTCATGATCGGATGATATGTATCTTAGTGCATAAAATACGAAAAAATATGTTTTTACTTTCATACGGTAGTAGTAATAGTTAGTATTTAACTTAGGTATATGATTCCCTTCAATTCCCAATTTTATGTCGTAGACCTCTCCATTTGCACGCCACTTAACTAATGTTTACTTTAGAATTTTCAACTAATAATCATTGTTTCAATAACTCTCGGAGTCATCCGAGTTCAGCATTAATATCAGAATGTACATATAAGTGTACATAAAACGTATAATATATAATAGTTTATGCTAAAATTCCAGTACATTGTGATGGCCGAAACCATAATAGAATATTTTACCGTATATGCAAAAAAATCTAAAACTATATTATTGAGATACCTTGGGCAAAAAGAACTCGGAAAATGTTAGTTTTAGTTCATAACATATTTTTTATAATTTATTACAAAGTATTTCAGTTTTTTTGAAATCTGTTCTTTAACACGAGTCATTACGTCAAACGGATTTGTAAACAAAAGTGTCAGTTGTCAACTGATCAGGGTATACATATATTATTTGTATCTATTTATATTATTTTCGTAAACAATGTATTTTTTATTAAAATATACCATGGAAGATGGTTTCGTAAAGGGAGACAACACAAATTTACCAATAATAAAAAATAATACAAATGATGACACAGTTACCATACAACTTATCAACGCATTTGTTTACAAAGCCAACTGACATCAATATGTTTTTGAATATGTAAAATTTAAATGCATTTTTATGTTACTTATTGGTTGAATAAAAATGTTGTTTTTTGTGGTTTAATAACAGTATAGAATCTAATTGTGACACTTTTAAAAAATGTGTGTAATACTGTATTAGCATAAACGAACAGATTAATATAGGTATACGATTGTGGATTCGATTTCTGGAGCAACACTAGGTTTGATCAAAATTCATTACAACCGAGGAGTTTAGAACTATATATATCAGTTCATCACCGAGACCTCTTAACAGAAATATAACGTGCAAGGCGCTAGTTATTAAAAGTTTGTAACAAAAGCTGCAGCAATACCTACATTCTTTGCTTTCAATATATATAAGTAGGTTAAAATAAACATTTTTTGAATAAGTTCAAAAGCAAAACGTCCATGTCCGTCCGTCGTCCAAAGCGTCCGTATTGAGGTATGGTGAACCATACCTCAAAACTAGGTCACTTTTCTACAGTATATACTAATCTCATTTAACCAGTGACTTAGTGACATGGTGAACAGTGTCACGAGTACTTTGACATACATGTGACATCACAAGTCGTCGTATCTTATTACGGAACGGTATGGAAGCCTATCAGGTGCACTTATGAGTGGGCTTCTACATTATGTTATATTCTGTTATATAGCTATTTATGGGTTACACAACTCAGATGAAAATCCGCCGACTACATCTAATGGTATAGGTTGATAGCCAGAGAATAAAATAATCGACTACAAACACTTGTGAACCGTGGGAGAGCCACGCTTCGACCAGGTTGATACTCACAGAAAATCGGTGTGAAACAGCGCTTGCGCTGTGTTTCACCGAGTGAGTGAGGATACCGGAGGCTCATAATCCAACCTTTTCCCTCATCCCCCATGGCCGGCAACGCAGTTGTGACGCCTCTGGTGTTGCGGGTGTCCATGGACGACGGTAATCGCTTACCATTAGGCGATTCGTCTGCTCATTTGCTCCCTATTCCATAAAAAAAATTGTCTATTAAAAAATACCAACCACCTCTGGCGATTTTATCGTTCCGAATTGAATTCACTCGCGAGTGCTAGGGGTTTACACGACAATTATGTCTTAGTATTCAGGTGAAAAAATAAGCCACGCTTTAGTCTGCCTATCCCCTTCACTTTCTCGTGTAATTGGACATGCGCCTTTATTATAAGCTTTTATTCAATTCCACCTGCCGCGATGTTTGTATGTAATCAAATCTTACAAGTTGTCTGATGACAATGCAATTATTTTTAATCGGTATTATTATTTATCCAAAATGGCCGCCGTAACAAAATGGCGGCGTACATATTTCTGAACAACCCACCCAATACTGGTATCAAAAGAAAGGGTTTATTATTTTAATTAAAAAGTAATAAAAGCTTGTACTTAAAATTAAGTTTTTAAAGTAATCACTTGTCTTTAAATTTGAATGGTTAATTAAAAATTAGTAATTTTGAAGGAAAGTGTTAAACTTCAATTTAAAACTACCCGCACACACACGCAACATTATCTTAAATTATTTCGTAAATAGTGAATATAGTCTTCTTGATTTTCATTCGATTGTAAATATTCAAGTGTGGTCGCATACCGCCGTTCTCGTAATATGATATTGAGATCGGCAGTATGTCTCTCTGTCTGATTATACCATTATCTTCTCAAAGCCATTCATTGTGGCGGATGTTTTGTAGAGGGTATTGATGGATTGCGATACATCAGCGATTATTGTCTTGCATAAGTTATATAATCACATAAAGAAATTACCTTTGGGATTATTCGGCAACCATCCCACTGTGGGTTTGATTTTGATACT
Organism: Hyphantria cunea; assembly: GCA_003709505.1. Classification (NCBI taxonomy): domain Eukaryota; kingdom Metazoa; phylum Arthropoda; class Insecta; order Lepidoptera; family Erebidae; genus Hyphantria; species Hyphantria cunea. Next base: position 1,215,922 of record PKRV01001635.1, on the reverse strand, counting down.
AAATGTCATTAAAAATATTGCGTGTTTTCTATGTTGATCTGCAAGGTAAAAAAAGACGTAAAATAATTTAGTGTACACAATAATTATTGGAGTATTTTCATTTCATATTTAGCGCGCGATATGAAGATTTTATGAAGAGTTATTAACTAAAAATAAGGCGTTACGCTGCAAGACTTTGCCATTAGCTGTCATCCAATAAACTATTAAAACGAATCTAAAACGCTTATTATCAAGGATAGTTTTCTCACGACCAAAATTACGTAAGCGCCTTTATCAAAACTCAAGTTTATGAATTCCTTTCATATACCCCTTGCTTTTCTACACGATTGCCCATCATAAAGTATATAATTACCCATCAGATCCCCAGAGCGTATCTGATCAACCGAAGAAACTTTAAACGCTCAAGCGATAATTAGATTGCAAGATAAGGTTTGCTTTCTATAAAATTTCAAATATAATATTAAATTGAACATTGTCATATAATATTGAACCCTATTCCTGTCGTATTGTGTCAAAATATGAAACCCGTAAGTTTATATATTGTAAAATCGACATCTTGCGTGTCACGATAGCGCAAATCTCATCATCACCATAGCGCGTGTTATTATGATCTAGAAGCCGGTGAAGATCTACTTACACCCAGATGAGTTACTTAAAAAAATTAATAGAAATAAAAATAATATAAAAATACATGAGCCTACTTAGGCATATTCTCTATATGTATAGAAATTTACATTTGGGAATTATTTGGTTCTCAATAAAGGGGAAGAAAAAAAGTGATGAAAAATAATTTAATATTTTTTATGGAATAAGGGCCAAACTAGCAGACGAATCGCCTGATAGTAAGCGATTACTGTCGCCTATAGACACCCGCAACACCAGACCTCACTCACTCGATGACTCGAAACCGGTTATCTATGAGACCGTGGTATCACTCCGGTCGATCCGGCCAATTCAGGCCAAAGCGTGCCTCTCCCACGGTATTAAAAATAATCATGATAGTTTTACGTCTTTTTTTGAGATGGGTGTAAGTCTATCTTCACCGGCTTTTGTACTATTATTTTTACACATATTTTACTTTTAATTTGGCCAACAAAGATAACATAATAGTATAGATTGTAAAATGACACGCGGCTAGCGATTAAAGGTCAAATATTACGACTGACGGAAACGCCCTCATAGGATGGCACCTGTCATTTCAGGTAATTTTTACTCAGCCTTAGCCCATCGAAAGCCGGCTAAGACCAAAAGTTCGCTATGTATGAGCGGCCGAAATCAACCGTCAAAGAAACATTCATAAGTACTGGTCTATAGGAGAGCGTTTTAAGCTTACGAACTTAAAAATATCATTTAATTCTTTTGATTTCTATGAACCATTTATAAGTATTCTTCTACCCCTACTCTGTCAATGGTTTAATATCCAATGATATGTATTACAACAGATTTTCTTATGAGCATTACAAAGTCTAGAAAGAGCCAGACATAAACCTCTTGATAGTCTAGTCTAGACGGGGGACAATAGCGTAAAATTATGACTTAGGTAAGTAATAATGAATCAACTAGCGACCTGCTCCACGGAAGGCATGCCTTAATATATTATGTGTGTACTATAAACAATACTAACATTTTGGCAATTAATTATCTGTCTCGACGTAATAGCTGTAAAGCTCGTTGCCAAATCGCAGATAATTTCAATTTTGCGTTATTGCTGAAAACATAAAGCAGCAACATAAGCAGCCGTGCTCAAGGATGCCAACGGAATCCTACTGCTAAGCCTCCATAGATCGATTGTCTGGGAGGATATGTATATCTTAAACCGTCATAGGTAGTAGGTAAATTATTATCTCTATATAAAAAAGGTGTTTTTTTCGGCTTCTCATTTGCATTCTACGTGCAGTTATAGGATGTCAGATGGAATTTTCAGCATCTAGGCATTGTTTTAGTAGGCATTCCTTTAAAATCATCGAGAAAAATACAAAAAACTGCATCATTGTCAAGTCGGGCTCGCCTCGGACTTCCTCTTCCACAAATCCAAAAACGCCCCCCACATGTGGCACCGCTCGAAGCGGTATTTTTTAACAAAATACACGAGGCACGAGCACAAGGTACTTATTGTTTGTGAGAGCAGCTCACACTTTATTATTAAAAAAAATTATTAAGATTCTATTGAAGGTAAAGTATTTATTCACCAGTTCTTACGTTAAGTAATTCCCAATGGACAATGTCATAAAATTGATTTACTACAAAAGCCTGCATGCATGAGAAACAAGTAGAACGAGTTACAATGGAAATAACGTAGTCGACGTGCGAATCAAAGTTTATGGACATTCAAATAAAACATCAGACAGTCATAGAATAAGTATTATGGTCACTTTATTTTCATGATTAAATCCGTTCGTAACAAATAGGCTTCCGGTAATGACGCTTTCTGTAGCATCTAGTAGCCCTGGCACTAATCCAGCTTTCCTTAAACGTATAATAAATAGCCACGAGCCATAATTGCTGGAATGTTACTTTGTAACTCGTAATATGGATTACCATATCATAGTATTCACCTGCCTGTGTTATTTCAAATATACACAACATTCAATTATTTATAGGGTGCAGAGTTTCTCTTCACAAAAAATCGGTCGCGTGTCCGTCGACCCTAATTGTATGCTTCGGTGATACTTTACAATAGGTTTATCATGTGTTATGAATTTATGGGGTTAAAAGATAAAAGGAAGAAAGAAAGTGCGAATAATAGAGGGTTAAGCGGTATAATGAAATCTGTAATGCAAGGCGCGAGCGCGGGACCAGTTGGACTAGTTGCTCAGCCCGCCCCGCACTCCTCGTGTGAACAGCTGACAACTCCAACAACAAAGAACATCAACCCAACCCACACAAACACACGCTACGTACAATCAAACGAAACATCATTATTTTAATTTACATTTATTTGTTTAGATCAAAATCTTTTGATATTATTGTATTGTTGTTATATAAAATTCGTCGATAATTCATGTGATATGAAAGTTTTTAAAGGAGTCAAACCGACTGAGGAGAAACTTTTTATACATGGTTTGTTCACCGATATTAAGAATCATTACAGTCCAACTACTTGACAACGGTTTCTGGTATTGAGTAAACAGTGTTGACCATGAATATCGGCCGTCCTACGTAAAAGGTGATTTTATACGACCTAACAAAGGGCAACCTAGTACTTGCCTTTCTGTTCATCCAATATACGAAGGCCCTCGAGTTGTGGCACTCCGGTGAACAAGAGTCTCTTGACAAAACTAATGTCTATTTGTTATTATTATATATCACGGTATCATTGTGTAAAACGCGACGGTCACTTTGTGTCGTAGTTTTTCACTGTCCCGTTGCTATGGTGTTGTGAATTATCACGACACTTTGTCCAGAAACCTTTTGAGATGCGACTTTTTAGTCGTAATTACATAAGGTGTTCCATGTTTATGATATAATACGTTTCATCTGTTATTTACATCACTGTTTAGCGGCCTGCGAACGTGATAATCGTTGCACTGCCTGCGCACTTTATTTGCTGCGCTTCTGCGTCAACAAAACAGTCTCGCCTCGGTATTTCATGTCGGGTAAATTCGCCGCATCAGTCCGCCGACGATTCGCCTTCTCATTCACTAGCCTAGAACATGCAGTTTTATCCTTTTCTTTCATTTGACATTAACGCTTCAGGGTTGCAGAGTCAAAATTCTATAATCTTGTGTGTTATGGTAGTTTTGTCTGAACAATGAAATTAATTTTGTACTAAGTAGGTTTTACAAGAATTGAAGTGCACTATTTATGTTGGGAAACTCTCTTTATTTTTATCTTTGAGAGAGTTTTTATTTAGCACTGCAGAAGACTGTAATATATTCTAATAGCAGATACTAAATATCTGCTATTGGAATATGTACAGGCGAAGACAATATTTAATTCAAAACTCTTTTTAAGCCGAACTTAAACAGTATGTCCAAAACTTAGTGTAATAAATATAAAGATGTGTTTCAATAGTAACAACGTATTTGTGCTTACTGAGATATTAATCCAATGCTAGAGATAAATTTATTGGAACCGTTTATTTATTGTCACATCGCACATCAGACATTTTTACTTTGTTACAAAGGTTCATAGTCTGGTTATTGGAGTGGGCATTCTCTCATTTGGGATAGCCACCTTAACCAAGTTGCACATGGCAAATATTTTAGTTTGTTTTGACCAGGACACTTAGCATTGAGAGACGTCATTCGAATACATTTGCTACTTTTCTATTTACATTTGTAGAATGCAACTTGGCTAGGTACCGTGTACGACTCAAGCGCCGAAGATTGCAAAACAATCTCCATCCTCCATAAGCGCAAGCCTGGGGTTGAAGTGAGGTCATCTATCAATTTATCAAAAGCAGGGCGGGTGGCGGCGCGAGCCCGGTGTATAAGAACATCGGAGTTCTCATACTGGAGGGGGCCAACTACAAGCCGAAGGCAGCCCGAAGTACGTTAGGCGTCCAGGCATTTGCTTTTTAGGGTGCATCTGGTTCCTCGGCTATTAATACCCATCTAAGAAAAAAGACAGCATTTTTGTATTTCTGTTGTTGAAGAGCAAAGGAGTAACAACTAGTTAAGGGTGGCCAAAAGAAATATATAAAGTTTGTAAAGCATACTTATGAAATATATAAAGTTTGTAAAGCATACTTATGAGTTTATTTAACAGACTGTATCACAAATTACAATATTTCAATTATATCTATGTTTAAGATGGTGCAGGTTATGTGTTCTTTTGCCAGAACTTCGCAGAATTTCGTGAGTGATGCGTTTTCCCTTTGCCCGAATTCTTTTTTGGTACAGAGTGAGTTTCAGTACCTCCGCCAGATGCCGATTCTTCATTCTCTACTTGTGTTTTCAAAGTTTTCTTTATGTATACAATCTGAAAGAATATTTCAGAAAGAGTAATTAATAACCTGGTATCTATTTAGGATTCTAATAACGTGGTACCGATTTTGGGTACCATACCCAAAGGGTAAAACGGGACCGTGTTATTAATACTTCTCTGCCAGTCTGTATCCAGGCTGAATCTCATGTATCGTGATAGTTAAGCAATTGAAATTTTCAGACACGATGTATTTCTGTTGACACTTTAACAACAAATGCTAAAAAATAGACCTATAAATATTTAAGGGGGCTCCCATACAACAGCCGTTTTTATTTCTCGATATTGATAAAGATAAAAAGTGTTTTTTTTTATTACTCAAAAATTTTGACCATAGAAATAAATACCATAAACATTTGTCAGTAGTTAGATCATGTCAGTAGGAAGTCCATGAATTTTATGTGGACTTTGTTGATAGGGATATCATTGATATCAGTTATGTAAATGCATGTGAATTCATCTTTATATATATTATAAATTTTAATTATAAATTCTTATTAATGACTGAACTGATTTTAATGAATTTTTTGTGTCTTCTCCTGAGGATTTGAAAATGGTTTGGATAAAAAAAATTTTTAAGAGAATTGAAGTTACACCGCAGGTAACATCATAGGGCTCTCATAATATTTTGGTAGAAAAACTATTTTACATAGAATATAATTTTGCATTAACAACAAACCTCTTGCTCAATAGCTTGATGGTGCCTAATAGCTTTCTGTTTGTGGTGGTTAGCTTTCTGTATATGTCTATCTACAGAACTGAGCACAGTTTCGCAAGCATTGCACCAGTCTGCGAGCACGTCAGCAATGGAGGCTGCATCTTCTAGACGCGCGTCACGGCCCAGCGCAACATCAACCTCTACACGCTTGCACTCTTGATCTAGTTTGCCATGAATTATATCTGAAATATCACATATTTTTTTTTATTTATTAATATAAAATAAAGGCCATTGTGGCTAATTGGACACCCTTTTATGTGTATGGGTCTGCCCAAATGACTACTCTGCCTGATGGTAAGCATAAACAGAATCCAAGAGTCTATCATACTCATTGCGAATGCAGACAATGCAACAATGCAGTATGGTGACCCACAATATGGCGGCCTCGTGAGGGTTCTGTATCATTGCATACTTTTTCAAATAAAATGTGTGTGTCCAGCTCCGACGTCGACGAGTACTTTTCGTCACTTATGTTGACTAAACGACGACGTAATCGGCGTGAATTTCATAGCGCTCGCGTTATTTCGCTTTTTCGCTGCTGCAGCTCTGCACAAAATATCATACTGCTGGCTAAATATGAAGCAAACTCCAAAAAAATAAATTGGCATTAGCAAACCTATCGGGTTGGTCTTTTCCAGTTTGCTTTGATCTGTATCAGAGCGGGTTTTTAAAGGTTTATGTATAAAATTCCATGCTGCCATACTTAGACAATTTGTAATCACTGTCACTGAATTATACTTGAGAGTATTTTTTAAAATTAATATTGAAACACTAGATATTGTTCAGAGGTTTAAAGTATAATACGTAAAACAATATTTAATTTTGTAACAATATTGCGTCTAATGTATAAGATAAAGAAATATACAAGGCAAAGATAATGGACAATTGTTGTAATGTGTTAGATAATAAAGAGAATGGCATACAAAAAAATATTAAAATTTAAAACAATACTGAAATTTAAAACAATCACAATTTTTGAACTACAAATTACCGTTTTTTATTTATACTTTTTTGTTAATACAGATAAAAGCCTCTTTAAACAATTCATTAAGCTTTGATTTCAATAACATTTATTCTGGACGTCTTTTAACCCTTTTTACCCAACTACAGCGAAGTCAAAAAAGAGAGTAACAGTTTAGCAACCTAAAGTTTTTAAATAGTCGGGTTTTAGATTTTTAGCATGTAGCAGAGCACATTATAAATTGAATGTAGAAGAGTGTTACTAGACCGATTGATCGATGGTAGAATGGATTAGTCGTCAATCGATAATTTCTACCAGGCCAATCAACTAATGGTCAATCAACAATCATTCAACCTGTTTAATTTGTGTAGTCTACTTTTTGTCACAATAGCTGGTTTGATGTAAAAAAATGTCCTCAGCAATCTAAGGTTAAAACAAACCATGGTTAGTGTAGGAATTTCGTATCATATTTGATTTTCTTAAGTTGGACTATAGCAAAACAGTAAGTTTAGATAATTTCAATTTGACTTATCTTACCTGCGTAAATAGCTTCTATAATGAGATCTTCTAAATCTCTTACATTCTTTATATCCAGTTCTTTGAGCAGTACACTGTACGGGATACATTTTTCTTGTGTTGCTAATGTCGCAATTGTCAAATGTTGCAACTTCTTGCATTGAGCAGGAGTGAGTTCTAAATAGTCAGACTTATTCTCGAGGTACTCCTTATATGTACCATATGCAAATAGATTTAGAGTTTTATAGTGAGTAGCGTAAGTACCAGTTTCCAACTGTAATGTGACAATAAAGATTGAATTAGAACATATATAGAATGGACTGGAAATTAAAAAAAAACCTATGGTTGGTGAGCAACTTTCTTTTTAAGTTTTGTTTTGCTTTGGGTGTTGGATGCCCAATTTAAATGCTTTGTATCCAAGCTAATATACTTTTAGAATTAGAGGGTATAAGACTGAATTGCTTTCTACATTGACAGTCAGATATCAAAACATTGTTTAGACAAAAGCTACTGGTTACCCAAATATCAGTCGCAGAGTGTTATTAAACAAAAATTAAGAGAATTAAACATAGGAAGACTAAAATAATCCTAACACAAAATTAAAACAAGTTAAGAATAGACATTATAAGATTAACCTCTTTGATATTCGGCATTTCGAGAAGTTCGCCAAACACATGAACACCAGGTGCCTCCAGAACTTGTTTGATGAGTTCTGCACACGCTGACCCTTTAGCTCCTTTGGCTAATAATATAAACTGTTCTAATGGATGATTCGTCGAAACCGATAACAATGATGATGGTTCATCCCTGTCCATTGACATTGGATTCATTGTAATGTTATAACGTTTCTTACTAAATCCAAAACTTAGTTTCCGAAATTCACTAAATCAGTAACGTTTAATCGTTACAATTTTTCCTATACTTCGACGATAACAAAATGCGAATTTACAAGTTGGTCAGACTGACAAATCCGACCGATTTTATTTTGACATTTCTCATTATAGCTGTTCTGCGTTTAGTTAGGACGTCGTACGTTAAGTAATGTAAATTAACATTTTATGGAGATTAAATTTCATAATAAAAACCAGCATTTTAGTAGCATATATTATCTTAGATTTTCAAATAATTTTAGTACATAAGTGTAAAAAAACTTAGAACAACACGTTTATCTACAGAAACAATCAAATCGTTTCGTTAAGTCATAGACTTATGTAGGCTAGAATTTTAGGAATATTTTTATCTAGATCTTAATTGAAAAGTAAATGGTATCAAAACTAAACTTTCAAAAGTGCCTTGAAGAACTAAATCGAAATATTTGCTTTTATATTGATTCTGTTATGGAGACTTCCTTCTGAAAGAATTTGAGAATGTCTTTGTAGTGATATTTAAAAAATCATAATTAACCATAAACAATGAAATAAAATGGCGCCTTGATTTTTTGTGTGTGCGACAAAATTATTGTTTTCATGAAATTGAAAAATTTAGTTAAGTTTCTGATATTTGATACTAGTGAATAGTGCCAAAATACCATTGTGAAATGTAACTATGTGTTCAGTGAATTAATTATCTATTAGTTCATTAAAAATAATGTGCGTGTCAACCCTTGTAGTAGCGTCGTTGTCTTATGCCGCCTTTTATATTAACTTGATTACACCAATTTACGAGGTTTCTTTCGTATAAATTGATGTCCGTTTGCCATAAGTGGTCTCTGAAAGCATGAATTTACATAGATATAACATTACTGTCGGCATTAGGATCCATGAGTGCGTTGTGCGTTTGTAGTTGTGAAAGCGTACATACATGTTCGTAATGATAAAACTGTCATGAGGACTCTGTTTACTATCAAAATAGTGGATTTGTGTTAGTGGTTTTGATTTTCTGATGTGATGAAATATATTTAGTGATTAAAATGTGTATGCCAACGCCTAATAATGTGTCGGGCTTCGGCTATTCGTGGGGCTTTACGAGTTCCGCGGACCTTACGAAAGGCGAGGTGGAGACTCCGAGTAGTTTGAGTTATACTCTGGGAAATACTGTAAGTTTCTTTCCTCGAAAGTTCAGTGTAGCTGTTATTTTTTATAAATACTGCTTAACTTTTACAAGCTTTTAAAGTGTTTTAATATTACAACACTTAATGAAACTACATTAAACTTTTTTTTCTATTTGGAATATTTACAACTAACATTATATACCATACAAAAATCTTGACTACCTTTCAGTTTTAAGGATTGTCTTCTCCAGCACTCATTTTATTTCTGGACATTCTTTATTGTAATTTTTTTTATGGTTTGGCTTCAAAAAATACTTGTAGCAGTAGCCTTTAATTTATATCTCTTTACAGCTATCTTCAAAAAATTTGGTTTGCGATTTCTTTTAATGTATTTTGTAAAGTAAGTAAGTTTTGTGTAAAGTTTCCTTAAAATTTGTTGTTTGTTATATTTCAATCATTTAGAATAACTTCAATAACAATCAAATACATGTGTGGAGCCACAGGCAAAAGCTGGTATATATGTGACATGTTGTACAAACAGTTGTTGTCATAGTTTAAAAATAATTATATCTCATATTCTATATTTAAATAAGGAATTTTAATTTAAAGAAATTTAATAAATTTTAAGAATTTTAGTTTTAAAAATGTACTGGATCCTATTTCATTGAGAAATTTGCATACCAGTGCCACAAATTGGTGATGCACTGGGTATCAATGAAAAATTAAAAATGAATAACTTTGAATAATTGTGAGGATGTATCCCTTTTACATTGACACTAAATAGCACAGAAAATGTTCTCAGTCTGTGAATCTTTTAAATAGAAATATGCCATACTGATCTAAGTATTTTAAAAGATTAAAAAGGGGCAAAATAATGTTTTGTCTGATTTATTTCAAAATTAAAGATTTTATTCTAGATATGAATGCAAATGCAAACAGTACTAGTAGTCTAAGTGACACTAAAGTGTAGCACTAGATCTGAGAACTTTACAAAACTGTTATAGGGTTTTGCTTATTTGATTTTTTTGTTATATACAATTAATAATATTATTGTAATAATTTAAACCATTCACATTTATATTTTCAGGTATCCCCAGAGACAACTCTGACTGTAATGTCTACAAATAAGCCCCTGGTCCAAGAGAAAGTTGGTGCAGTGACAGTGGCTGTCTCAAATGCTGGTGCGCAACTTACAAGAGTGGTAACAACGGGTACTCCGTTAACAGGCAGGCGGGCTATGTTTGTAGTCAACGATGCACCTGCACATACATTAAACAGGGTATCTCAGCAGAATCAGACAGCCACTATACAAAGTGAGTGATTTAAATAGTAACTTCCTGTTAAAAGTAGTTAATAGCACTTAATATCCTATATAAGTGACACACACATGACAATCGGCAGTAAATTCATATCTATCCATCTTCTTCTTCTTCTAATATATAAAATTTTTGAATCGCCATGTTTGTTACCAAACTCCTAAATAATGGCTTCACCAATTTTTCTAAAATTTTATGTGCATATGGGGTAATAGTCTGAGAATCAGAAAACATCTATTTTTCATACCCCTAAAGGATAAGGGTGACCCCTAAGCCAATTTTTTTTTGACAAATCTTTTTATATATTTCAGAACAAAGTTCGCCTGATCAGCTAGTATTACAGATAAATTATACCCAGACACGGAACAAATGATTGTGTTTATCACACAAAGATTTATCCTGGGTGAAAATTGAATCCACAACCTCTGGCTTAGTAGTCAGGTCCATCAAACAGTGATTGTATTTTCTGACTATTGACTGCCTCTTAGATTAGGCACACAGTAGTCACTGTACATGAGGTCTCACATTCGATTCCCAGGTTGGACCAAATGTTTCTATGATCTGCAAATATGTTTTGGAATTTGGATGTTTTCAATGTGTAATATGCACCATATTTACAAAAGAAAAAGAATGTCAGTGATCTAGTACCAATAATACAAGCTATGCTTTGTTTGGGACTAGATTGTGTTGTGTGTAAGATGTCTAAAAATATTAATTTTATTTACTCTATCTGGTCATGCTAATATGATATTATACCGTGGGAGAGCCATGCTTCGGCATGAATGGGCCGGCTCGACCGGAGTGATACCACGGCCTCACAGAAAACCGGTGTGAAACAGCGCTTACGCTGTGTTTCATCGAGTGAGTGAGGATACCGGAGGCCCATACCCCAATCCAACGCCCCCTATCCCCCTCACCATCCCCTTTCCCCCCAGGCCGCCATAGTGTGGGTCACCATGCTGCATTGTTCTTTTTCGCATTGAGGATGGTGACCACCACTCTTGGATTCTGCTCATGCTTTCCATCAGGCAGGGCAGAGTCATTTTGGCAGCTTAAANCTATCCCCCTCACCATCCCCTTTCCCCCCAGGCCGCCATAGTGTGGGTCACCATGCTGCATTGTTCTTTTTCGCATTGAGGATGGTGACCACCACTCTTGGATTCTGCTCATGCTTTCCATCAGGCAGGGCAGAGTCATTTTGGCAGCTTAAATATAAAAAAAAATAAAAAAAAAAATATGAGTGCATTGAAATGTCACTTATACAGAAATAGACCCTAAACTGGCAAACATGCCTATGTGGCATCACAATCAATAGGACTGCATTAATGACCGTATGTGTAGAATTCCAAGAAAATTAAATGATGAAATTACAGAACTAAATCAGAGTTTATAAAATACATATATTTTAAAATATTGTAAAAAGTCGCTATGCCATTTTTATATAGCATAAAGTTTGTTTATTTTTTTATATTCAGATGTATTGTTTAATATGTATCATTAAAATATATCAGATAATGTTTGGATAGTCGCGGCGTCGTTCCTGGGGGGCCTGAAATAAAATGGCCCGGGTCCTCCTCAGAGCAGCGCACCTGAGACCGGCTATTGAGTTAGTTTTACGTGGAATCACCAAGTACCGAATCACATCCCAAGGGATTTTCCATGTCATAAAAAAGGTACTCAGTGCTAGCCAATCGAATAACTGAACGCCATCACCGTGACAATCGAGTTCATGTGAAATAAACTCATGCTAAGCCCTCTTGACTGCCTCGGTGGCGCAGTGGTAGCATACGCGACTGCAGTCTATGAGGTCTCGGGGTGCGAATCCTGGGTTGGACCAAATGTTTGTATGATCTGCATATTTGTTTCGGAGTTGGGGTGTTTTTTATATATACTTTATACAAAATGAAAATTTATAGTATTCACGGTACATATATATTAAAATAAAAATTCTGCCCGTTGCGGCTAATCCCTCGAACGGCTGGACCGATGTTGACGGTGCTTCACTGGTGGATTGCTGATGATATATGGAGTAACTTAGGCTACTTTTTTTTAGACTAGCTTTGCCCCGCGGCGTTTCCTGTGGTTGTTATTGTACTGCGAGTAACACCGCGGGAGCTGTTAGTGTATAATATGTATGTATTTACAAAAAAAATAAGTACACAATATTTAAATCAGTTTATGTCTAGTACCCACAATACAAGCTCTGCATTTGTGTGTTAGATGTCCGAAAATATGTATTTTTTGTTTAACTTTAACTATTTGGTGGCCAACTCCCCGCGCCCGCCACATTGGTCACGGTGCACGGCTGCGATTTTTAGAAATGGATTAAGCTCGAATCCTGGGTCGGACCAAATGTTTTGTATGATCTACAAATATTTGTTTCGGAGTTTGGATGTTTTCTATGTATAATATGTATGTGTTTATAAAAAAAAAGTATTTATGTATTCATATCAGTTGTCTAGTACCCATAATACAAGCTCCGCTTAGTTTGGGACTAGATGGCGTTGTGTTAGATGTCAGAAATATTTATTTATTTATATATACACATATACTCTCAATCTTGTATTATAATTACTTATAAATATTTCAAATATTGTAACTATGTATTTTTATCTATCTATCTATGTATTTTTGTTTCAGCAACGAATTTATCGAAACCATTCATGACTCCACTGGGCCCCATCCAGTTAACTGCTGAGGAGTGTAATGAAATTCTAATGAAAAGAGCCCTTCAAGCTCAAGGAATACCAACTCCAGTCATAGATGCATCGCAACTTAACCACACCTTATTAAATGGAAGTCTGAAGAGTTTGGCCGAGGCGACATCGCAACAAACGCAGGCTGAGACCATTCAGACAACTGTACATCCACATCATTTGCTACACACCAAGCAGGAGCCAGGGACTACGAATAATTCGCCTAAAGTAAGTATACCATAATATTCTTTCATATATATACACACACACCTTGGTGATATCATTTCACAAAATTTATTTATATAAATAAAAATTAATCACACAAATGAATGTACGCACAAACTTCCGATCGACTGCACCTAATTGATAATTCTTTTGTGTTTGTTATTGTCAGGACAGGTTTTGAATAGAAGAAAATTAAAACAAAAGCCACAACCCGTGGGAAGTTGTGAATTTTTTCACAATTAAAAATATGGCGGTACGAACTTCGCTGGGTTAACTAGTCTATACAAATAAATAAAATTGAAGTGATAATATAAGGAGTAACTTAGGCTACTTTTTTAGAATTTCCCCGCAGCGTTACCCGCGGTGTTTGTTGTACCGAGGGTAATATCAGCCGTTGGTAACGCCACAGACAAGCTAATCTTAAAAGTAGACTATGTTACTCCTTATATCATGAGCTACCTCTCAGTGAAAGTCCTGTCAAAATCGGTCCAGCCGTTCCAAAGATTAGCCAGAACAAACATACAGAGAGATAAAAATTGTACAAAATGTTATTTTGGATGTACCGTGTTAAATGCATATGTATATGCATTTAGTGAAAAGTGGTTATTTTAATATTATAAACAGATACTTCAACTTTATTCGTATAGAAGAAAAATAGCGAACTGACTGTCTTTTTTTAAGAAAACAATAAAGTTAAAGTTAAAGATGAATACAAAAAGTCAACACAACTTAAAAAAACTTGTAAGGTTTGAAACCGATGTCGCCAAGTCTACTGTATTTATTTATAGTTTCGTTCTTAAGCTTCTGCATACATATTTAGAATGGAAATCCAGCTAACAAAACCTTTTGTTGTTTTAATAACTTGGTAGTCATATAGTAACGTTTTGTCAGGCGGTATATTCGCAGACGGAGCTGCTAAATACGAACACGATGGTAACGTCTCAGCCACCAGCCGTGGTTAAGGAGCGGCCGTACTCCTGCGGAGAGTGTGGCAAGTCGTTTCTTCTAAAACACCACCTGACTACACATGCAAGAGTGCATACTGGTATGTATTATCAGAAGCTAGCTGTACTTATATATTCGTGACATGAATTTACATATGCGAATGAAATTAATAGACAAAATATTTAAACATTTACCAATTGACTTGCACTAGACATATTTCGCAAATAGATTCTAACAATTCAGTCCAGAGCATATTTAACAACACATGGTATTCGACATATTCTTTTACTCCACTACCGCAAGAAAGATATATATCAGAATAACGATAAACTTTTAGTTAAGTGGGACGTACACTCCCCAGTGCAAGTACGAATGCGGTCCGCTCTGTTTCAGGTGAGCGACCGCACTCGTGCGTGCACTGCGGGAAGGATTTCGCACACAAGCATTGTCTCAACACACACATGCGATTGCATTCTACAGACCGTCCATACCAGTGCGAGGTCTGCAAGAAGGCGTTCACCCTAAAACACCACCTCCTTACACATTCGAGGGTAAATAAACTCAGTTAAATGTATTAATTATAGGTGAGAGACCGCACGTGTGCGCCCATTGCGGAAAAGCTTTCGCCCGCAAGCATTGCCTGAACACTCACCTGTTACTACACTCAGCGGAACGGCCCTACAGGTGCCATGAATGTAAAATGGCGTTTACTTTGAAACATCACCTTGTTACACATTCTAGGGTAAGATTTTGTGTATTCTGGGATCGGTGGTGACGGCATTGGCTGTATATAATAAGACTGTAATTTTTTGTTGTCTGTGTCTAACTTATTAAATGTATATTTCAGTTATATTTTTACACACTTGTGTTTGTGGTTGTTGTTATCAAAACAGCCATTAGGGAAATGAAATTTGTAGTCAATCCAAAAAAAATAACTGACATCAAGAACTGAACCGACTTAAAATGGGACCAAACGGGAAGCACCACATTTAAAATAAAAAAAAAAATATTATCAAAATCGGTTGACCAATTGAAAGTTATGAGGTAACAAACATTTAAAATAAATACACTCGAATTGAGAACTTCTTCCTTCTTCGAAGTCGGTTAAAATGGCATGAAAATGTGGGTGTATATGATACAAAAAAAGTTTGATAAATGGGTAGAAATTTACTTATCCAACTTGATGATAATAAAATTATGTAATTCATACTTTTCAACTCCGTCTCTAGGGGAAAGAATAATATTAGGTTCATTTCAGAAGTGACTTTCTGCAATTTACATTTTAAACTATACCAAAACTAAGTACAATTAATTCGTTGAGTTGTTATTATATTGTGTATTATCAGTAAGTATTGTGTTGTAGGTGCACAGCCGTGACCGGCCGTTCGTGTGCAACGAGTGCGGGCGCGGGTTCCCGCTCAAGCGCCACCTCGTCACGCACAGCAAGTACCACGCCGGCGAGCGGCCCTACGTCTGCTCCGACTGCGGGGAGAGCTTCGCACAGAAGGTACTCTACGTTCACGTCGCGTTTGTTCTTGTACCTTACTGCGTACTGCGGGGCACGGCTAGCTTAAAACAAATATATCCTAAGTATTTTTTATATCATCTGCCAGTTAAAATCTCGTCAAAACCGGTCCAGCTGGTCTAAAGATTAGCCGAAATAAAAAGACAGAAATTTTAAAAGTTTACCAGGAAGTGTATTTAAAAGAAAAAAACAAACAAGCACACAAGGTTCTTAAAGTGTATTTGTATACCTCAAAAATGTTTTTTATACAAGACCTAAGTTGAAATGTTTGAGATTAATTTTGTACTGGCAATTGTACCTTCTAGCTTTAAATAACCTTTGCAATTAATGTGGTATTGTACACCACAGTAATTATTATTATTTTTATTAAGCGATTATTATTTTTAAAGTGCCCAATCATTCTATTTTAATATTTGTTTTAATTCCAGGAACATCTTGTGATGCACAGTCGATTTCATGGCTCGTTGTCACCATACGTTTGCAGTGACTGTGGGGTGACATTCGCTCGCAAGTTCCAGCTCGTGAACCACGGCCGGGTTCACGGCAGAGTTCCGCACGCTTGTCCTGTCTGTGGTAAGGAGTTTCTGCAGAAGAGAACCCTTGTGGCACATATGAAGTAAGTACTTTTAACTTCCAGTTTTTATGCATATGCAAGTGGGGTACGGGTACTGGAAAAACTGACTGTAGAATACGACCATAGACCAAAGGCCAAAGAGCTAGTATATAGGTTATTTGGGTAAAAAGAAGCCTATGTCCTATGTATAACTAAGCAAAATTTATTGAAATCGGCCAAGCTACTTAGCCATGCAGACATAACAGATAGAGATAATTTCGAATTTATATTTTTAGTATGGATGTGTGAGTGATGAGTTCTACAAATATTGAATAAATTAAAATCATTAATTTAATGTTTTCATTGTGATAATTTATGTAATTTATTTTAAATGAAAGGCAGGAGCAGAGGTCTCTAGAACAGAACAAAAATGAAACGTATTTCTAAATAACCTAAAAATATTTCTTACACCTGCATATGTTCTATACTTTTTCCAGAATTCATACTGGTGAAGGAGCAGTAGCATGCTTAGAATGCGGAGAAGCCTTCAAATGTAAACCGGATTTGCAAGAGCATTATAAAATTACGCGACATTGTTTAAGTGCATCGCAAATTCAACAACAGCAACAACAACAGCAGCAGCAACAAGCACAACAGCAAGCTCAACAACAAGCACAGCAACAGGTCCAGCAACAAGCACAACAACAAGCACAGCAACAGGCGCAGCAACAAGCGCAACAACAGGCCCAACAACAACAAGTCACAGTCATAAAACAAGATGACTTCAAGCCACAAATAGTACAGGTACAATTATGTTTATAACTGTGGTCATAAACTATACTTTTATTTATTACACTATGGAAGACAGTACGAGACTAGATTAAGACACTACAAGATTTTATTTTATAGGACCTTATTCGCGATAAAATAATTTTAATGGTTAAGGTTTAAGGCCAGGCGTTTTGAAGGGGTTAAATCGCCCATGGTCATGGTTAGACTCTTAAACAATTAATGGATAGAATTCTTAGCAGTGCGTAAATCATCTCTCCACCTGATCTGCTATTTTTCCATATTTTGATAATGTGCTTTTCTTCCGTTATGACCCTGTGGCCTTTAAGATGCGAGTCAAAAAGCATCACACTAGCCATGTGGGAGACCATTCGTATTGAGGCTGGTTACCACCACTCTTGGATTCTACTTATGCTTTCCATCAGGCAGGGCAGTCATTTTTTGGCAAGAAAATCATTTAAAAAATTTAAGTTATTATATATAAATTGTCATCAGGTCATAGGCGCTGACGGTCAAATAGTCACTGAAAAAACAACGCCAGGTTACTCTTGTCCCGAATGTGGTTCCTGTTTCAACACCAAGGTGAGATTTTGGATTTCTTTATATTTTGGCTCCAAATATTTATGATGTTTTATTAGATTTTTTAAGATGGTACGGGATTTTTTATTTAATATTTTATGTGGGATGATGATACCTTTTGATTTTTTTTTATTTTGCGAAGTCGCTTGGGTTACTAAAAAAAGGTTAAAAAATTATTTCATTATATTGTAATCAGTGCTTTTTATGTTATGATGTTCTCCTAGCCGACTACGGCCACGGCGGCCAGTTTCAACGCCAGTACCAGCTAACTACACAGTAGATATTAAAGAAAACGACTGCGAAAGAAGGAGGGTCATGTTTTTCGAGTGTGTGTATGTATATTTCTTTGGCACGTCCAAGAGCTTAAACGGCTTGTCCTATTTTAATGTGAGTGACACTGGGTACATAAAAAAAAACAAAATTAAGGATTTTTGGCGACAAAACCGTGTAAAAGAGGATATGGCTAGAAAGGGTGTTAACACTGGATGTTTATGAGTATCAGCACATAATCGTAATGAAGCACGGTCGCCGTCGTAGCTGGAATAGGCGAGCTAAGCGAGTGCGTCGGTTGCAGGAGGCGCTGTCGCTGCACGTGCGGCTGC
>PKRV01001635.1:1129422-1196727 GCA_003709505.1 Hyphantria cunea | reverse complement strand
CACCACACATCACCGCCACCACCACACCGCCAACACACATCACCAACATACATCACCGTCACCACCACACTACCGACACACATCACCGCACCACCAACACACCGCACCACCAACAGTATATTGATGTTGGTGGTGCCATATATATCAACACATTCACGCAGATTTAGCATTCTAACAATGTTTTTATATGGCAACAGTTTTTTAATTAAACATGACGTTGTACTACTTACACTAATTTCAAGTAAAAATCACTCAAGTCTAACTATAAAAGTAAATTATATTTCTGTTTCAGATCAACCGATTCAAATAATATCATCAAACCCCAACAATGTTGTTCATACTCAAGTTATAGCTACAGTGAGTTGTTTATTTATTTATTCAAGTTCATCTTACACTTACTTATCGATTTATTAAATACTACTAGCTGAACACCGCGGTAAAATAACAATCGCGGGGTAGGCCGAGGGGTAAAGCTAGTCTAAAAGTAGCTTTAGTTACTCCTTATATCGTCAGCTATCTATTAATGAAAATCCCGTCAAAATTGGTACAAGCTTTCCAGAGATTAGCCGGAACAAACGGCAAAAATTTAAGATACTTTTATACGCATTTAATGAAAAGCTCCTTATTAGAAATTACAAACAGACGATTCAATTTTATTTATTTGAATAAATTATTGTATAATGTTGTATTGCCTTTTAAATTTTCTTTAAAGGTTACAAGCCTGTAAGTACATGCTTAGAGACATATCATTTTAATGTTGTTTATGGCTTCGTTACAGAATCATCACGTGGCGTCTCCACGGCCTAAAATACATTTCTGCGGCGAGTGTGGGAAAGGATTCGCCGCTAAACATGGTCTACTAGCTCATCAAAGAAGGTACGCACACGTCTCACCTTTTTTTATGGTGTAGGGAGCAAACTAGCAGAGGTATGATATGCAATAAGTCGTTTTATAGTTACTAATGTCTTAGAAACTTTTGTCAAAATTTATATAGCCTCTGTCACTACGGCTATTATTTATTAATCTATTACATCTTCATTCGTTAATAGACTTAGTAGTTTATAGTTATAACCGTTTTATGCAAAGCTGGTCAAATTCATAAAGTATCCAACATTGTTCGTACAAAGGTTGTTATCCGTAAAAAGATTGGTGGGAAGAGATCGCCGTGAGCGATAAGATCGCCTATTGTTATACCAAATGTAGTTTTTAATCTATTTATTTCAGTAATTCTTTTCTGTACTTAGTGGTGTTCAATAAAGCTGTATAAATAAATAAATAATGTGATCAATCGATTATGTTAAAATGTTTTTTTCATATAAAATTTTTCAGACTTATTAGCTATTATAAAATATTTATTTATTTATGTCATGATAGGCATCCCGATGGCAGCTGTACTCTCCGCACGCACGTGTGCGATCAGTGCGGGAAGGCCTTCTTCCAGAAGAATCACCTCATGCTGCATCAGAGGCAGCACATGGACCTGCCGCCCAGAACTGTACCCGTATGTGTATCCCGTATATACAAAAATGTAAAAAGAAACCTCGTTTATTAAACTCACACTAACCATTATAAGGGTCTCACGGTTAATAGTGCCAAAATCAATCATCAACAACAACCCATAATGTCCCACTGCTGGGCTCGGGTCTCCTCTCACGAGAGGGTTAAGGCCGCACATCCCCACGCTGGCCAAGTGCGGGTTGGAGACTGGCAAGAATATGTTGTGGCTAAGTCTCTAATCTTGCCGTTGGATGGATGTTTTTAAGCCGCCCGAAGGCCTCCAACTAAGCTTCACGACTATTATCGTATGATAACAACCGGGACCGACTGCTTAGCGTGACCTTGCCACCAGCGGTCACCCATCCAGGTACTGACCGCGCCGTCGTTGCTTACCCTCGGTAATTGTTTCTGATCATCGAGTGCAACTATGGCTATGAGCGCCTCTATGAGTGCCAAAATTGAGTGGTTATATCTGTAATCGTCATTATCATGGGGTATTTCAAGTTTGAAGGTCAGCAGAAGCTATCCCTCGCGATCATTAGCGGCCTCTTTCAATAGGGTAGTTGACACCTCAGTCAAGTTTGTTACTTTATCATCTGTCAAAACGACAACTTTGTATGAAAAATGTATTAAATACAAACTTGTGACGTCACTGTTTTAGACTACTCGATTGAGCAACATATTTCATTGGCTATTTGATTAAAATTTTAATATAAATGATGAACTGTAATTGTTATGTTTTCCCAGTTATTTTGTAATATTCGTTTTAATGAGGGAGACATCACTATTTATTTACAATACTGTCAACTACTCTATTAGTGATGATTTAGACCAGTACAGGATCTCATATCATCTATACACTTCCTTCGTAATATTTATAAGGACCTTAGAATTAACCCTTTAAAAATTAAATGTAAACATTGTAGGAAGTAGATAAGGAGATTATAAGAAAAATTGAAACTGATAGTTCCAATTTGACACATAAAAAAGTTCACATGGCACATAAATTAATATAATATATTTTGGTTTAGAATTATTGTTTGATGTTCTCATAACACAACTTTACACTCGGTATGCTTCATTAATAGTCAACATGGTGATTGGATGACAAAAATTAATTTATTAATTAATTAATGGTATTTGTCATATTGTTAAGTTTTTTTTTTAAATTAGGAATATAAAGTGCTAAATCAATCTTAGGAAAAGCTGGCTAAAGGTAGACCATGGAAGGTCTAATCAAGTGATTTATGGTTGATCTTCTAATTGTGGAATTTTTATCAAGCAATAATAGCTTCTTTCTTGTTTTTTCATTATTTAAGTTCCTAGTATAATATTTAATTATATTATAAAAATAATTTCTCACTATCAACAGCAACAAGTTCAACCCGTATCACAACAAGCACAACAACAAGCTCAACAGCAAGCACAGCAACAAGCACAGCAGCAAGCACAGCAACAGGCTCAGCAGCAAGCAGCACAACAGGCCGCACAACAGGCGCAGCAGGTGCAGCAACAGGTCCAACAGCAAGTTCAACAACAGCAACACCAGCAGCAACAACAACAACATCAGAATAGCCTTGAGATGGACCAAGACCATCAACAGGCCACTCACATACAAGTAGTAAGTGATGCCTTTCTTTATTTTTTTTCTGCGTTATAAATATGAATTTACAAATTTTTATTTGTTTCGACATCAATATTTGCTAAGGAGACATATTTATAAATATATATATGTATCTATATGGGCCTGCCAAAGTTACTCTACTCTGCCTCATGGAAAGCATGACCAGAATCGTAAAAGGTAGTGATCACCATACTCATTACGAATGCAGACAATGTAGCAGGGCGACCCATACCCACCAAGGCGGTCTCGTGTTCCCCGACGTAACAACACAGTATGGAATGCTGTATTATTAAAATATTCGAAGCATACTCCCCTAAATCTCAGAGGCTCTCATAGCCCAATTGCATACGGTAATTTGAAAAAATCACCGAGACTAAGCAACGACGGCGCGGTCAGTACCCGGATGGGTGACCGCTGGTGGCATGTTACCATGAGCGTCTCCGTCATTTAGAGGTCACGTTAAGCAGTCGATCCCGGTTGTTATCATAGGATAACAGTTATGAAGCTTAGTTGGAGGCCTTTGGGCGGCTTAAAAACATCCAACGGCAAGATTACGTAGCCACAACGTAGTCTTACCAGTTCCCTGAGAGGATATCTGAGCCCAGCAGTGGGACATTGAGTTGATGGTGATGTTGATGACTCCCCTAAATCAATTGTCAAAATTTTTTAATCCTTAATATTATAATGACTCCAACCCCTATTTTAAAACAATATTGAACATTTTTAACAGAACTCGCACCGGAAAAAGCATTAAATGTATACTCTGCAAATAGAACGAACAGAAGATCAATATACTAACACATACTATTGTTTGAAATTATGGAAGATGTCTTACATTATACTAATTTTGAATCGTTAATATTATAATGACTCCAACCCCTATTTTAAAACAATATTGAACATTTTTAACAGAACTCGCACCCGAAAAAGCATTAAATGTATACTCTGCAAATAGAACGAACAGAAGATCAATATACTAACACATACTATTGTTTGAAATTATGGAAGATGTCTTACATTAGACTGACTAAGTTCCTGGCAAGTGTAGGTGTTCTTTCCTAACGTAGTTAAAAATAAACAAACAGTTATTATTGCTCATTTAGAGTATTGAGTAAACTGATCGAGATGTAGCTTGCAGTGATATTTTGACTGCCTCTGTGGCACAGTACTAGCGAATGCGACTGTTGTGCAAGAGGTCTCGGGTTCGATTCCTGAGTCGGACTAAATGTTTGTATGATCTGCAAATATTTGTTTCGGAGTTTGGGTGTTTTCTATGTATAATATGTATGTATTTACAAAAAAATATATATATAAGTATTATCAGTTGTTTAGTACCCATAGTACAAGCTCTGCTAAGTTCGGGACTAGATGGCGTTGTGTGTTGAAATCTCTTTATATTTGTATAACGCCGTTTCACAGGTTACAGATAATTTCTGTAGAACTTTTCTGACAGATGTTTGCACACAATTTACGTGGAAGATACGTCAAGATATCTGTCCAGAACATATCTGAAACCTTTTTTTAATTTTACATTGTGTTAAGAATTTGAAGTTGAGTTGAATTTCATTTTTTGTGTAAAGAGTGATCAATAAGTTTTTGTAGACTATGATAGAATGAAAGTAGAAAATATATTAATACTGAAGCAAAACTTTGTACCCTTTTTAACCGACTTCAAAAAGGGAGGAGGTTATCAATTCAATTGTATTTTTTTTATGGTTGTTATTTTATAACTTTCGACTGGGCGAACCAATTTTGATGAATCTATTTTTATTTGAAAGCTGGTGCATTTCGTGGGATCCCATTTAAATTTGGTCCAGTTTTAGAAGGCGGTTATTTTTTTTACAATTAAAAACTGATTTTTTTTGTTAAATTTTTGTTATCACGAAAATTATGTGAATGGAATTATAAGATTTGCTTTAGTTGTTAGAAAGTTGTATGAAAGACTAGTGCAGAAAGCCGAAAAAATAATGATCGAATTTCCACCACTCGACGAACACTAGATTAAATAATAGAATGAACATGGTGATTATCTTTGAAACATTTCATAATGATTCAATAATTAATAAACATAGTCTGATGATGGCTATGGAATTTAAGTATTTAACGGTTACATTTCTAACCATAATACATTTTTGCAGGTAACTAATAGATCTGGGCAAGTGATAGGCAATCAGATAGTAGTGGGCACCGTGGGCGTGGGCCGCCGGCTCGTGACGCCGCAACTGCACATAGTGGGCAGAGACACCAAGCCTCAGATCACGCACATACCACACACGAAACACCACAATGCAAGACAACATACCACCAGGTAAAACACATGTTTTTTTAACCCAATCAGCTTGCTATTTGTGAGGTGAATGTCTTTGAAATCACGATTTCTGAGGCACAATTACGTAAAATGAGTAAATAAATAATATCCGACTAACCTTTATATTGTTATGAATATGTGCCTTTATTTCTAAGTATACCGACGTGCATAACGTGTTTACCATGGCAAAGCAATATTCTCACTCATGATTACGGCTCATGGCTCTATCAAAGTGATACTAAAGATCCTTAGAAAACTAGTGTTTAGCAATTGCTTTGTTCTTTAACCTAATGAGCGAGATATCCTAAGGCCAAGTAACTAACTCTTGTACTTAAATGGCAACACACTTACCTTCCTTGAGTTACAAGTGTCAATGGTCAGTTTCTTGTTGTTGGATGACCCTTCAAAACGAAGAGGTACAATACTGCATTGTGAAACCTCCTTTTTCCTATGGTAGATCTGGTGATAAATCTGCTCGTTGGGGGCAAATGAACAGATTTATTACCTGATGGTAAGCGACGGCGGCTCCATGGGATACCCGCAACACCAGAGGCGTCACAAGTGTGTTGCCAGTTTTTGGGGAGAGGGATGTGGGGAGTGGTTGGTCTATGGGCGTCTGGTATCTTGATCCGGATGGCGAAAGCGGTTCCCGGATCTCTCCCGTCTCAGGCGCAGAGTGGCACACCGTGTGGTTTTATTCGGTTCGATTCCGACACACCGCCCTGCCGTAAGCCCCGGTGGGGTGAAGGCCCGAGGGGGTTTCAACATGTAAAAAAAATAAAATGGGTGTCTGGTATCTTCACTCACTCGTTGAAACACAGCGCAAGCGCTATTTCACACGGGTTTTCTATGAGGCCTTGGTATCACTCCGGTCGCGCCGGCCCGTTCGTGCCGTGGCGTGGCTCTCGCGCGGTAAAAATCCCTCCTCGAATATTTGTTTTACATCACATCAACTGCTTGTAACTGTTCACTGCTGAACATAGGCCTCTCCTTAGCATGGACATTTTAGCCTATTATATACCACGCTGGCTAGTTTACGAGTTTGTTTTAAGTGTTTCTTCTCTTTGCAGTGCTGTTATCCTGCTCAATTTGCTACCTTTGTCGGCTCTTCCAAACCTACTGGATGAATAGGGGTAGTGACATTAAATATTTTTAATTCGTCACCAGACTGTTACACGAAGGTATTTGTTTAGAACATTATAAAAAGCTTTTTTATCCTCAGTGGCGACGCAAAAGACATCGGCGGTCTCGTCCTGTCCGCCGGTCGGAACGGGCTCATCAAGTACGAGATTTCACTGCCACCACAACCCACTTCAGTGGTCCAAGTCCAGCAGTTGGACTGAGTAAAGCGTGAACCAGACGAACCCATGGTCGTGTGGCTTAAGAAATGACCGTGAACTGTGAATAATCGTGTTTAATGGTCGTTTGGTTCACATTGAGTGTGCTAAGTCAAGCAATAAGTACTTACGTTGAGAAGTTTTAATCAGTGAAGAGTGTAATCAGACTGAGTCGGGTGTGCTAGTGTGTGGTTTAAGACACTTTTAGTTTGGTATTTGGACTGAAATATAGCAATAATCTTGACCCATCATGACTTATGCGTGGATAAAGTGTAAATTCACATGATAATGATGGATTAGGAACATAAACATCATATCGTTTGTTTATAGTTTGTGATTGATCACACACTATCATACTCACGGGAAAAATTGTATACATTTTGTATAGATGGGATACTTAGCTCTGAAGTGTAAATGTGTATAGTGTAAACAACTTGCTTTGTAAACAGTTTTGATAGCATGGACATAGTGGTGCAGGTAATAACTGGTAATATCTGAGATACAAAAATCTGTATTTTCATTCCGGCAATTATCCTTAACATGATGTGAAAATCACCAAATGTGGCTGTAATCTCGCATGTTTTAAGTACAAACTTCAAAGGATCTTGTCAGGAAAAAACTATCCACAACATAACATAGATTTTTGTATTTAGACAGTCAAATCAAATTAAAAATTGGATTGAAATCTGAGCCTAAATGAAGAAAAATGCCAATAGATTGGAAAGCTTTATTTATTAATAGAGGACTGCCTTACCATAGAGCCTTATTTTTTTTTACCCATTAGGTGTAGACAATTTGGGAACTACTTAATTTCGATGGCAATAATTATAAAACTGATTTATTCATTTTTGTATTATAGTGAATGTTCTAAAATTTAGGACATTATGGTGTAAAAAGACAAGGATGGAACCATGTTTTTTTCCTGTAAATTAGCTTAGACTTAAGGGCAATATAGGATAGTTCGTATCTCTTGTACATATCAACACGTTTTTACGACACCGACAAGCGGATTTTGTAATAAAATGTACAATCTCTACATAGGTTTCAGCATTTAAGTTTTATTTGTGGTCAAATAATTATCAGTATTGTCGCTGGCCACTCATTCGAGCAGTGTTCCATTTTTGGATTTTTTTTATGATAGCAACACTGGTAACTGTTGTCACAGCCAATGATATGACGTTTGCGCTTCCTATTAAAATGGTTCTTGTGATAGTTAGGACCAGTAATACGCACATATAGACTTAGTTACTTGAGTATACAATAATGTAATCGTTCTTCAGAATACAATTGAATGAGTGCCTTCTGACCTAATTGATAGTTAAACTATTATATTTTAGGTATATCTTTGTCGAGTAAGTTTTCGTTAAGTACATAATCAGTTAATTTCTTTCTTTTAAATAATGGCAGGCTAAAATGAATGTGTAGTATAATCAAAATTCACGATTAAATGTTTTATAGATCTGAGTTTATTTTATATATTGTATAAAAATTGATGCAACTTGAATTGAGAACCTATAGTAGGGTGTACATGACGCTAAATGGGGACCTATTGCAATTTAAAGATTTAATTATGTGATAAATATAAGTCTTATAAGATTTCCTCGTTCATTCTTGGAGAGACCATCTATTATTAAATGGTTGAAGGGAAATACTCAAGCATGTCAAAAATTTTTGATTTTGTACCTTAACGTGCCTCCAATCACTAAATTTTATAATCAGCCAGTAGATATACCGAAGGTGAGAAAATCGAAACATATTTCGACGCATCTTATATTTGGAGAATGTCTTGATAGATTCCATTTGGTTGAAAAAAAGTATCCATTCAAAGGTCTGACGATTTAAAAGAGGTACAAAGCTCGTAGCGAATTTTTTCACAGGCCGTTCAGGTTGATGCTCTATGATGTTGTTGGCACCTAGTTACGATGGACAAAAATGTGATAACTTTGCGACTTTGCCTACCCTCATCTTGACGTCAATAACCTTCAGACTTGATTCCACTTCGATACAATTTCATTCCTGACTATTTTTCATAACTTTCTTCAGTTAATTTTTCTACTTTAAATTTTCGAGAGACCTTTTAACAAGACGTTGGGCCAAGTTAATAGTGAAAATAAACCCGTTATTTCAAATGAACTCGAGCGTCAAAATGCCTGCGTTCGGCGTTGTGATTGGCCCGCACTGAAATCTTCAACACCCACGATGATAAACGCGCGTAAAGTCGAGAGTACACCGATCTGGTTTGTTTTAAATGTATTTTTTTTTAAATATGAGTAGGCACATTCTTCGGCAATCTACTCATATAAACCTACAGTACACCCTCAAAACATTTTTTAAAGTCCTGGCAAATATTTTTATTAAAATTGGCCAAATCCATTTCCGTTTTTCAACTAAATCTCTAGTATGCAGATCCATTATTTGTACCAATGCTCTAGTAAAATAGGTTTATATTATATTCAAGAAAATCATAATGAAGCTATGAAGCGACTGAAGGGACTCTCCAAGAAAGTTGTTTTATAAAATTTATATTTACGACATGACTGGTTTCAAAATAATGTTTCTTTTTTATAATCATCGACCCATCTAGCTAGCCATAGGCATTTGCAAACTTGGAGTGTAAATTTTGAGTTTAATTTTTAAACTCTTTACAGTGTGGTGGTTTTATTCAACTTGCATCAATTTGTTACACAAAAAACGATTGTAAATAGTGTTGTTTAAAGTTGGAATTTATGTGTAGATATACAAAAGAATAGGCAAACTACCCTCACTATTATTTGACATTCTTAAAGTAGAACTTTCGTTCAGATATAAGTAAAATTCAGTTATTGCACTGAAACGTAAATATTGAAAAGTATTAGATAAACTCTAGTGTAAGTTTGCGAGATATGGTGCAATACATATGATATAAATTGTGTCTATAGTCCTTATAATAAAGCTTGATCTCTGTGACAGTTGTCACTAGTCTCATTTTAGAACTTACGAGGTACATTTTAGATGTGTTTTACCCGACTGCGAAAGAAGCAAGGTTGTTTTTCGAGTGTATGTATGTGTATATATTTGGCACGCCCTAGATCCTAAAAGGCTTGTCGTGTTTTTATGTGAGTGGTGTCAATAGCTTCGTCGTAGTCGTGAGAGTAAAGCTGGGTATATCAAAATTTAAAAAAAAACAAGATTATGCGCAGTCGGGCTTTAATGTGTACCAAACAGCGAAAGAAGGATGGTTAAGGTTTTCGAATGGATGGATGTATGTATATTTTTTTGGGACGCCAAAAAAGCCGAAACAGCTTGTCGTATTTTTATGTGAATGGTGTCAATAGATTCGTCTTAGTCGTGAAAGTGACACTGGGTACAAGAGTTCCTGGCGCCAAAAAGTAATCTCAAAAAAAATATGTTTACAAAATACATCGAGTTTGGTATCAAAATAAAGATTTTTAACGGTGATTACGAATATATTGATAACTTATATGTTTTATTCAAATAAAACTCAATTTAATAAAGATGACAGATATTGACACAGTCGAGTTTTTAAAAATAATTTTACTTAATATCTATAATTTATTGCAATTCATTTGCGATACAACTAACACGTAAAGAATGAAAACATCGATGACACAAAATAAAATAGCTTGTTTAAAGTAACTTCGTCGGTTCGTAGCGTAGTATCAGTCACAGAGATAACCTATATTTTAAGGACTAATGTTCAAGGTTTGAATTTTTTTAGACAGACAGTTTCTTAATAAGTTCTTGCAAAAGTAGGCATGTTCCTTATGTGTATTTTTTATCAAATATTCAGTTCCAAAAATCGTAATGGACTCATCTATGCAAATGCAATGTCTTCCTTCAAAAACAATTGTAACTGTAAACAACGCTATTATTTACCAGAAACAATTTAAAAAAAGGCGTTAGTCTATTATTTTTGGTATTATAAATTGAATATCTAGTCTGTGATAGGGATTGTGTATTTCTGTCTGTAAGATGTTTTGAAGTTTTTTTGCTTTCAATCACACTGGTTTTGCTGACTTGCAATATATATAGTTTTATGCTTTTTACAAGAAGTTGCTTTTGTACGAGAAATATAATGTTAATAATCTAAATTATTTAATAAACACATTGTTAATACACGCCTAGTTTCGTTATACTTTTGTTATTAAAATGACTTTTTTCAGAAGTTGTTCATTTAAACAGACTAAAAAGAATTAAGTAAGAGAGAACTCCGTTATTTATGAACTGCTTTTGAAAATTCTATTATATTTTTTGCTGTTGTTCTTTATTAAATTTTACGAAAAAAATGAATAATTAACGATGTAGTATTTTTAAATAACAATACTGTCCTCGCACTTCACAGCCTGTACTTTGGTAACTAGACTGCTGATAATTATATTATATATTTCTAAATACATGTATATTATAGATAATTGACACCCAGACAAATGGTCCTACTTATGAAAGAAAGGAACTAGTCCACAAATGCCAAAATCGATATAGTTATCCTTATGTCCCTTTAGATAGAATATAGAATGATATATATCTGCAAGAATGTAGTACAAAACAGGTCACAATCATTCTTTAAAAGTCGAGAACATTCTACCATAACAACGGTGCGCAACTAGCAGTGTTATAAATTATATTAAATGGCATACATTAAATAAAATTTCAGTGTCAATATTATTATTTTATTAATTTAAATGTGATTTTATAAAAATTTAAACGATTCAACAACAACTACGGAATCCAACAATGATCGAAGATGGTTTATTTAATGCTATAACAGTTCAAATATGTCAATTTTATTGATGTTAAGATAGTTGAGAGATGTCAATAGAGTAAATTAAAAAAAAGCATGTGTGTAGTTATGTACACGCGTTAGAAGTTAAATTTCTTGGCGTAACAAGATATTTTTTTTAAAAACTGATATGTTGACTATAGCTAACTTCAGGGTGTCGGTTTTTCGTAACGGTGTGCGCGCGCATCGTAAAAATTTACTCATCATTTTTCCCTAATGCGCCAACAGAAGTATAACTTAAAAAAAGTAAGGCCCTTATCTCGATTTAGGCATGTGTGTAGATTGGTTCTTTGCTCCACAAGAAGATTCAAATCATCTTGGACATCACACATAATCATGTTATATATTTAATTATGCAACTTTCATGGCTTTTATTTACAGTATCTAGATGACAGGTCTAGTTGTTCTCACTTGATAGCGATAATTTCAACTAAAAAAATCGAATGAAAACAAAACGAAATGAATTTATATATATGTAAATTAGGAATGGTAATATTTATTGAGCTATATTGTTTTATATACACAATTAAAATCAAATTGTTCTTTACATATTTAACATATTTCAACGGCCGTTTCAATTAGTTAGCCATTTTTTTCGTTTCATTTTTTCGACCGTTCCCGTTTGTTATCATATTTATATTTCGCGTCTTCTTTTTAATTTATTCTTCTTTGTGAATATCACTATCCGGTATATTTGTTCTATACTATATATATCAAGGTTTACTGTTTTTGTTGAATATTCTCATCTTTTGTTCATAGTTTATATAGCTAGGACATAAGCTTCTCATTAAAAGGCGATTTTAGCCATTACTATTTATTTTATCAACTATACTGAGAATACGTTATACGACGTTAAATCTCATTTGTGATTATGGCGAAAGAAAATATAGGAAATACTTTATAAATTGCGTGGTAAGGCTATTCCAGCGTATCAGAAATCAAATAGGGTTACAGTAATTTTGGCGATTTTCGGACAACTTACACACAATGCCATCTAGTCTCAAGCTAAGCAGAGCTTGTATTATGGGTACTAGACAACTGATATAAATGCATACATGTATATACTTTTTCTTTTAAATACCTACATATACATATTTTAGAAAACACCCAAACTCCGATACCAATATTTGCAGATCATACAAACATTTGGTCCAACCCAGGAATCGAACCTGAGATCTCAAGCATGGCAGTCGCATAGGCTCCCAATGCACCGATGCAGTTTAGTGTTACCGAAGTTTATTTTCTTTTTTTTAATTAAAGTAAACATATACCGTATATTAGAATCTAAAATTAATTCAATTATTTAAACTGTGGGCCACGAACGTCTGGAGGAAGCTAACGGAATTTACACGTATAAAATATGGTTATGTTAAATAAAGCTATTTAACATAACCATGCGTGCCTGGAAGAAACAAATTTTCTCAAAGTTTGGAGTGTTTGCCTCTCCTTAACTCATTATTTATTAGTATTACTTACTTTTAAACTTCCGTTTCCATGATATAATAATTATGTAAATACGATACTTTACCTTAAACGAATATAAAATATAAAGTACTTTTTGAGTTAACTGCCTCAGTGTCGCAGTAGTAGCGTATACTTGAGGTCTCGGGTTCAATTCCCGGGTCCAAATATTTGTATGATCTGAAAATATTTGTTTTGGAATTTGGCTTTTTTCTATGCATAATACGTATATATTTACATAAAAGTACATATGTATTTATATCAGTAGTCTAATACCCATAACACAATCACTGCTTAACTTGAGACTAGATGGCGTTGTGTGTTAGATGTCCGAAATATTTATTTTAGTTATGATGTATTGCATATACCACTGAGCTGGTCTTTATGCCAATGCAACGTATTTGAAACTTCAGACAATTCATTTTCAATTGTAATATCTTACCCATTTTGTATTATAGGATTTTGTTTTAGCATTTGAGATAAATTGTCTCGGCCTTTCCCTCTGAGAAATAGGCGTGGCTCTATGTATGTAAATAAGTATGATTCAGCGTTGATTACACTTACACTCACATTTTGTATGTTAACTGGACAAGACGGTGTATTTGTTATGAACGTTCTTTGAAACATCCTACAGACAGATTTAGAAGTTGGATATAGTTTCGTGTACAGTATTATTGTATAAAATATATAACTATATGGGCGCTAGAGCGAGCACTGTCGCAGTTAGGGTATTTCTTTGGTTTTATTTTAATTTGGATCTTGATAAGTTGTTTGCCATTAACTTACATGTAAATATTATAGTAGATATCTATAATTTTTATATTAAACGAGAATATACATACCGTAATCGAGATGTTGTGTTATTATAACCCTATATTACCTTATATGTATACATTCAGCTTAAAGAAAAAAAATGATAATTAAACATTTTGTACTATAGTGATTTCTATCGCAAAACTAGCTGACCCAGCAAACATTGTTTTGCCATATATGTATTATTAAAAAAATTGACAAATATTTAGGGGTGAGTCGTCCTTATCATTTCATCAATCATCATCATCAACAACCCATAGTTTCCCACTGCTGGGCTCGGGTGCCTCTCAGAAGAGGGTTAAGGCCATAAGCTTATAATTAGGCTTGAATAAAGTCCAAATATATTTCAAAAATAAAATTTAAAGCAACGACTAAATTTGAGCTATTTAAACGCCGCCATTTTGCGCGCGCTTTTGACACAGCCAATGACGTCATTGTTATTTTATGTTTGTTTACTATTCAGTGTTGCAGTTACATATTAATATTACTTATTAACAGTTTTTATTGCTATAAAAATCATGGAAGAAAGTATTTTTTCTCACAAACACTACTAAAACAGTTTGAATTCCAACTCCGATAATTTCGAAGACGTAACCATCGAGGTCACATTTCATTTCGACCAATAGTAAACGTTTTGTAAGTTCGAATTTCCCTTCCTTAATTTTTACTTTCTGAGCTTAAAAACCACTAAATAAAGAAACCCCTTTCAGTATATTGTAAAAACAGTATTTGAGAAAAAAAATTTATGCATGTTGCCTGTTGGACGAAAAATCGAAACAATTTTAATATAAAATTGCTCAACCACAAGTACCTATGTGTAACGGTGGCTGGACATTTGGAGTGTAGTTACGTTTTTCCATATAAATAACCTACCTAAATAAAAAAGCGGCCCAGTGTGTGACAGGCCACGCATAAAATAGGGTTCCGTAGTCATCCATAATGGCACGTGGATTTAGGAGGCGGGATTCGTAATTATT
Organism: Hyphantria cunea; assembly: GCA_003709505.1. Lineage (NCBI taxonomy): Eukaryota > Metazoa > Arthropoda > Insecta > Lepidoptera > Erebidae > Hyphantria > Hyphantria cunea. The sequence goes on along the minus strand of PKRV01001635.1, from coordinate 1,181,930 downwards.
AGTATGGAAAATTTACAAGGGTCTACCTTCCTATAACTCATGAACTAACAAAGTTATGTAATCCGCTATAGTTTTCCTTCAAGTTTATAACATGAAATACCACCATGAATGTTTCCACATTTTTCGAGTCAGCCGTTTAGCTTTTAGAGGGAAGGCGGACAATCTATTTACCGGGATTAAAGTTGAATACCCAGAAGACGGATACCTAAATCAAAAAATGGTCTTAGTAAACTCTTAATATTTTTAATAGACTTATCTAATGATAGCACTAACAATGAGGTAGACGCGAGAAAAAAATCAATCCCACCAGGAACATGAGGGGTTCCTCAAAAAAAAAATATCGTGATTATATTTCAGCAATTGACTGTCTCGGTGGCGCAGCGGTAGCGTTTGCGACTGCTGATCTTGAGGTCTCGGGTTCGATTCCCAGGTCGGGTCAAATGTTTGTATGATCTATAAATGTTTGTTTCGGAGTTTGGGCGTTTTCTATGTATGATATGTATGTATTTACAAAAAAAAAGTATATATGTATTTATGTCAGTTGTTTAGTACACATAATACAAGCTCTGCTTAGTTTGGGACTAGATGGCGTTGTGTGTTAAATGTCTGAAAAATTTATTATATAATAATTATATAATAATCGACGTGGTAAACACACATGCAAAATTTCATCTCTCCAGCACTAACCGTTTGGAAGGTAAACTGAGTACAGACGGACATGAAGCCAACTATAGGGGTTACGAGACGTGAAATACGGAACAATGATACCTCTGTGGCGCAGTGGTAGCGAATGCGACTGCTGTGCTAGAGGTCTCGGGTTCGATTCCTGAGTCGGACCAAATGTTTGTATGATCTGCAAATATTTGTTTCGGAGTTTGGGTGTTTTCTATGTATAATATGTATATATTTACAAAAAAAAGGCATATAAGTATTGATATCAGTTGTCTAGTACCCATAGTACAAGCTCTGCTTAGTTTGGCACTAGATGGCGTTGTGTGCTAGATGTCCGAAATATTTATTTATTTATTATACCCTAAACATGAAACGGTAAATTTTAGTTAAGGCACACGGAAGGTTCTTCTGGAGAGAAAAACGTTAAGATTGCGAAGAAAATAGTAAAAAACACTTATTTATATATTATCTATAGGACTACGACAGGCCAATGATTTTAGAACGAAGTCTGTCGGGCCAGCAAGTGAGTATTTAAGCGTTTGCAAATCCTTTAAAATGTAACAGAACAATGTGAACAGATGTATATACTCCATTTACCTACTCATTAGAGAAACCATAATCATATAGAAACTATTTCTATCAAAAGTTGCAAAAGTAAAAAAAAATATTTAAAGGTGAATAAAATCACTTGACCCTTAGTCCATTAACCGAGTTCCCAACTGTTCAGAATATCTCGCACTGTAGCTCTCTGGGGCCTTCAAAAAGATCTTTTTGACGGACAAAATAAGTTTTTCAAATGTCCTTGGTTGAAAAAACCTTACATTTTTCAAAACTTCGGCTCATCTAGACGTATTCCCTTGGGTCCCATAAACTTGGGCATGTATTCAGTTGTCTAAATTGTATCGTCCCTTTAGTGCGTTTTACTAGATTGCCAGCGTTTTTATGAAGCATGGGGAATCGTTGCGGTGTAAACGACTCGCCCTGAATTTTTAAAGGCGTGAGGTTGTTTTTTGCAGAAAATTGAATACAATTTACGTAGGTGTTGAATTTTACGTGGAAGAGTAAGAGGTTACAGCTTGTAAATATAATATTTAAGACTTTTTCAAATGGAATGTCAAAGAGCGTATCTTGAGATTAAAGCTATATTTAAAAGGGGTCGGCCATGATAGCATCATGATCATGGATACATTAATGCTTCAATGTTATATAAATATATTATAAACCTTTGTGTTTATAAAAATGTTAAATCTTGTAAATAAAACAGGTTTCCACTTAGGAAAGATACAGTTCTAACTAGAGCTGAAATCGTCACCCTAATGGAGGTATGTTCAATCGAAGCTTTTTTCTTAGATTTAAATATTTGTCTAAAGGGAAGATGTCAAAATGAAACCTTTAAAAGTCCACATGATTACTAAATAAAAGTAAACCTGTAGAGTTTGTAAAAGTAACTTTTTCATATAGAGAGTTGAATGAAATTTCTATTAACTAAACTAATTAGAAATCGAAAGTAAAGTATTTTTGTGTTTGTAATTTGAATCACAGTGTTCAGAATTCAAATTACAAACACAAAAATACTTTACTTTCGACAACAAACAAACTAACAAACAAATTATGGAGACGCGGACATATACTGTTCAATCAATCAGATGCGATTCGTCACATACCATATCACAATTTGACGGATTTTAATCTAACTAAAAATAATACTTTAAATTGTAAACAGTATTTTCTGGTTCACAGTTTTTCAACAGTTTACAATCTTTCAAGATAGATTACAACCTAACAGTTTTGGCAATCTGACGGCAACATACATATCTAATTAATTTAGTTAATAGAAATTTGATTCAACTCTCTATATGAAAAAGTTACTTTTACAAACTCTACAGGTTTACTTTCATTTAGTAATCATGTGGACTGTGAAAATACCTCACACTTTACAATACAGTTACATAAAATTATCGTGTCAGTAAAATGAATTTGTGATTAATCAAAGAAGTTCTAAGTTAACCTAACTCTGTGGCCATAGAAAAGCCCACTCTAAGACCAGGAACAGTTAACAATTTGACGCGCGACAGATTGTGATTTTTCGGTTTTACTTCGATACATTACAATCTTATGAAAAGCAGTATGTCAGAGTTGACAATCTTTCGACAGTTTACAATCTCGCTGGGTAGATTATAATCTTGAATTCATGATTTTGAACTTTGACCCAACATACATAGTATGTATGCGACCTAAAAATAAATCTCATCGAATTTCGAGCGCCAAACTTTGATCAAATCCTATAAAAGAATTTCATTCAACATGAAAACGTCGCGGAATATAGTGATACCCGATACAACATTTTTTACTGCCGGATACGGAACAGAAGGCCTCGGAAGGTCAAAGTTAAGTCTTTTTACGACGAACTGGACGAGTTGGGATACATTGTGTGCAGTTACTTGGGGGCGGTGTTTGTTGTGCCCACTTTATGATCATGATTGAGATCTAAAAAGTTACGATTATGGGAATGCTGATACTCAACATTTTATTGTAAAACCTTTGTAATAGATGAATAGAGAGTGGTTACAAAGATATAACTATGATTGTCTCGTGTAGATAACGTTTACTGCTCGCAATAATATTACAGATACCTACGATTATATTTGTTTTATAGCTTAAAACGAAAATATGTATTTTTAAAAGCCGTAAGTAACAAAAATAAAGCACAGATCTTTAATTTTGTTTGTTTAGGACCGCATTATTGTGCTAGCAATTAGCTGTAGGTACTCTCCTTGCTTAAATTTGAAAAGTCCTACCTACGTTTTGCTGAACATATAAAACTAAGAGGTGAAGTATATAAAGCATTACAAAGTATCGTGATTTAATTGCCTAAGTATATTCCTTTGCCGAGTTATTATAAATTTCAACCAATTGGAAATCTTAGTTAACCTAAAAATGTGATGGCCTTAATAATTTTGTTTGATGTTTTCTTAATTTGGTTTACAGATGTTATTACAACCGTATTTACTTTCATCATCTTAATTAACAACCAATTCATGGAAACGACATCCACAAGCTCGATTAATTGAATTCTCAAATAATTTAACAACAATACAAAATTGGCATAGTGGTGAAATTGAAATTCTAGTAACTTACTTCTCGGTATAAAGCTTTAATAAAGTACCTTCTTTGAAATTGTGTGATTGCTTTCTTCCTCGAATTTCATATTAAAAAATCAAATTATAGGTATATGTTGCTGAAATGAACGCATTCTGGTAATAAGTATTCAAAATAATTTGTTTATTTTTAGTGAAGAAATAGCTTCATTAATCTTCGTGCCTTTTTCCAGACAACCTTAGGTTCGCTTTCAGTCACAACTGAACCTTGATTTCTTACGTGGAGAGACTGTTATCAGACCTACACAACTCAAACTGGTACTATGCGATCTCGAAGTTGTGTAGATCCATATCTACTATTATATATTCGGAAGTAACTCTTTCTTTCTTTCTATATGTTACGCTTTCACTCATAAATCGCTATACAGATTTTAATAATTTTTTTCATGGAGATACTTTGATTCTTGAGAAAGGACATAGCCTACTGTTAATCGCGATAATCGACGTACACTCGGCGGGCCCGCAGGCAGGAGCTAGTAGAATATAATTTGATAAATTATAGACTCCCAAGTATCCGTAACGATTACCACAGAAGCCGATGCTTTCCATTATATCAATTAGATGAACTCCAAACAAACACTTTAACTTGTATTATTTGAGAACTATTCTAAGGTTAAGCATAGTTTAATGTCCAAGAAACATTTCAGGATTGCCGTGTCAATTATGGAATCTATTCCGTACACTATACCTATAGATATACATAATACACATGAGGTACACCACAAGGTGCGAGCTATTTCTCTTCATCCATCGACGGCCTCCGATGGTAATCGCAGAAATCAATTAAACAGCACCCAACATCCGATTTCAGTGGCAAACCATACAGTTAATTGAATTAAAGGAATCTGGATATAAATAAGACTCAGTGCGTTGATCCACGAAATAAATCAGGCTGGATAATCTGTCTGCGCTTTGCCGAAGTTTAAAGGGATTAAAATATTAAAGGATAAATAAAATTCGCTAAATAAATAATGAAGAATGGTATAAACTAAATATTGTAACTGAATTCAATCGCTATTCAAGTAAGTAGGTATAATTAACTACTTTGGGTGTCAGGACAGGTGAAAGTAAAGCGTAGCTATTTTCAAGATTCTAAAAAAATATGACGAGCTCTGCGGTGTTAACTGTGGTATAACTTCACCCACAGGTAACGCCGCAGGTCGAATCAATTTTTTTTTATCTAAAACATCTTCATATTCTCAGGCATAGACACAAAAATAAAAAATAAAATCGGTTCAGCCCTTTGAGAAGAGTTTAGTCACATACACACGCACTGAATATTTACATACTTTTATAAGGATAAGGAATTAGCATTCCTAGGTGTTACGAATTTCAAACCTTTTCCTTGGCGGCAATGCGTACCTACTTAGTCTTGCAAAGAATTCTCTTCACGTATTCACATGTAAAAATTCTAGACTGATAAAGTTAAATGCTTGTATTACTTTGTGCTCTACTCATTAGTGTTTCTGTATTACCTATATCGGTTATTCTTTTACTCGAATATATTAATTTTATTGTTACTACCTAAACTGCTGAATCGATTTTAATGTATGAGGTGTCAATATGTTTCTAATAATAGGCTGGAAGACATAGGCTATATAATTTAGAAGATGTTCTGTAGTCAGTTATAGCTTTTTAAACCTTTTCTTGTTGTTCTAACAATCATTTAGGATTAACAATAATAATAAATTAAAGGCGATTTATTCAATTATACTTACTGTCATTAGCGTTCTTTAACAGTCTTAAATAATGCTGGACAAAGGTCTCTGCTTGATAAACATATAATAATCACACGAAATGTAAAGTAACTATATTTGGTATAGTTACTTTACATTTCGGAAGTAAAAGGTAATTAGTTTAATCTTTAAAATTAGAGTGAAAGAGAAATAATAACAAAAGAATCCGACTTGAAGAACTGGAACCAAATTGAAATGGGACGACATATATGGACGACAATAAAGACGAATTGAGAACCTCCTCGTTTTTTAAAGTCGGCTAAAAGGTAAACCAAATAAAATTCAGTACACAAAAAGTTGCTCGGTTATCTACTTTTTTTACAACTACCCACATAGAAGCATATTTGTAAAGTAGCCTCGCATTTGTATTTGGTCATCGATCATAAGTATGTAGCCGTCTGCGATAAACTAATTCTATCATATATAGTAATATAATATAAACAACCCTTCTGTGAGAAAGTTATTTGACGGGAACTGATAGATTACACACAATCGTCTTATAGAAATAATACAACCTCACGAAATAAATAGATTATTTACACGAAAACGACTGACGCCTCACGTGCGAGAAGTATGTGAAAAATAACGATAGTAATTCTAGCACTCGTGTATTAGATTTCATCACAAGGAAAAAATATTGTATGTTGAACATGATCAAAGAAAATATTGTATGTGGCTGAGTGTTGTTCATTTATAACATATATTTATTTGACATCTATACAAATAAATAAAATAGAAGTGACTATTTGTAATTTCAAATTTACATCTTTCCACTATATGCAAATGGAAATATATTCCGTATATATCAAAAAATCGTACGTACTTCAAAAAATCAGATACTGCCTAGTTAATAGGTTTTTTTTTTTTAAAGTGTGGAAACCCCCTCATGCCCTCATCCCACCAGGGTTTGCGGAGGTGCGGTGTGTCGGAATCGAACCGACTAAAACTACACGGTGTGCCACTTTGCGCCTGACCCGGGAGAGATCCGGGAACCGCTTTCTTACGCCATCCAGAGCCTAGTTACTACCTGGCTGCACCCCGCGGTTGTTATTTATTGTATATTTATTTACCTGTGTATAAGCGGGGGTACAACTTGTTAAACGCATACCTGAGTATATTTATCCTATGGTACCTTTCTGTGAGAATTAAAAATACAGAGTGTTACTGTTACCGTCAGGTTGTAATCTATCTCGCGAGATTGAACACTGTTGAAAGATTGTGAACTGTAACATAGTACTTACAATTTAACGTATTATTTTTAATTAGATTATAATCTATCGAAGTGAAACCGTCAAATTGTGATTTGGTATGCGACGATTCGCATCTCGCGCGCTGATTAGTTGAACAGTATGTTCCGCGCCGCCATGTTTGTTTGTTGAAGAATATATAATATTTTTGTCATTGTAAATTAATTTCACGTTGAAAATTCCTCAGAACATTAGAATAAGTTACAGAAAAATTGTTGTGGCAGTAAAATGAATTTGTGATTAATCAAAGTAGTTTTAACGTAAACTAAGTCTATGGATAGGGCCAAACTGTACAGTAGACAGTAGGCCGTTCCCTAGAACGGCCTACTGTACTGTTTTGAATTGAATATTTTATTGGTTTCAATTTTGTTTTCGCGAATTCCTATTTCTTTTTCTAAACTAAAAGTAGCCTTATAATACTCCTTATAATATCAGCTACCTACTAGTGAAAGTCCCGCCATAATAAAATCAAATTAAACTAAAAAAAAATTTAAAAATTGATATTGCCGTTCCACTTCAACTTTAATATGCATTTAGTGAAAAGCCGTTGACTTGAAATTACAAACCGACACTTCAATTTGAATTATTTGTATGATGTTGTTCAAAAATTGTTACTTGTAAATCATTCTTATTGCGAGTGCAATGAGTCTAAACATACCAGTCACACAGATACATTCTTGATTCCACCATCTTGCCGTATACTTACGTACAAAGCCTCATTCAATCTCGTCCATCTTGCAAAATTCAACCGCCTCATCCAATTACTTGTCGTCTGAACCAGATCGTATTTACGACGAGAAAGCTCGTCATCCATTAAAGCGCAGTTTTGTGATTAATGACGCCACTGGATCGTCTACTAAGAGATATTTTGATGGCCCACCCTTCTTTTATAAAGAAAGGTAGTATCGCGTTGCTTTGATTTTGTATTTTGTATTCTATTTATTGAGGCGCTCATAGTCGAGTTGCATTCGGTTAAAAAATAATCACCGATGTAAGCAACGACGGTGCGGTCAGTACCTGAATAGGTGATCGCTGGTGACAAGCTACCATGAGCGTCTCTGTGATTCGGAGGTCACGTTAAGCAGTCGGTCATGGTTGTTATCATAGGATAACACTGTTGAAGCTTAGTTGGATTCAACGGCAAGATTACGAAGCCACAATGTTGTCTTACCAGTGCACAACCCGCACTCGGCCAGTGTGGGGACTTATGGCCTTAACCCTCCCGAGAAGAGACCAGAGCTCACTAGTGGGATAATATCCCACTGCTGAGCTGAGGGTTGTTGATGGTTGATGATTGATAATAATAGTTATTGGATTAATTCGGTTATAGTGTACATCTATATAATGCAGGTAGCTTGTCTTCTATAGAACTTTGATAATTATATAGAGTGAGAAATGAATGGACAGGCCGGCTCATCTAGGGCGACACTGTTCTCTTACAGAAGACCAACGTAAAATGACAGCATTCGAGTCGTCGTATTTCATTAGTGAGCGCGAGACCGGAGGCCCAATGCTGCAGAAGCATATAATTGTGCATTACCAAGCTGTATTGTTGTATTGTCTGCATTCACAATGAGTATGGTGACCATTACTGTTGGATTCTGATCAAGCTTTCCATTAGACAGAGAAGAGTCACTTTGACAAGTCCACAGATCAGAGTGTGGGCAAGCCCAAAGACAAGCCTATTCAAAAAAAATATGTAAATATTTAAAAGGTTGCAAAAATCCTTCTTTTTCATTAGGCAAAAAAGAGGTTCCTTGTCAAACTGCAAATGAAATGTTTTTCTTCAAAGGATTCAATTGTTTGATAAATTTTAATGCGAAAGGACCAAGTGTCTGAAACGTTGTATAAAAGTGCCATAAAGATACAAACAATATAACGATTATTACAGAGATCTAGTATTTATTTATTATCTTTACGTAAGATAAGAAAAATGTATATTAGTGCGAGTGTATTTGGTTAATGAAATTAAGTGAGTAATTACGAAAAATCAAAGTTGAGCAGCCAGCCGATTTCTAGTTAACATTACAGCTTAAAAGCCTTGTGTTTAATGTTTGAACGAAGGTTAAATAAGATTGATGAAAATATAATTACTATTGATGTAGTGTTTCTGAAGAATGAAAGGCACCGAGAATAATGAGTTACTGACTTAACGCGATTAATTTTAGCTTCTTTTATAAAATTGGAATAATAATAAAATGTTAAAGCAAGGCGTTATGGATTGTTTAGTCTTAATAAGGTAAATTGAAATGATTTAGCCAATTAATGATATAATGGGTACACAAGGCCGACGGATCCTTATGTAACTTGCAGTCTGGAGGAACTGCTAAAAAGTACGGTACCTTATTCAACAATGAAAACACAGTGAAAAAATCGAATCGAAAAGAATTTAGGTAACAATAAATCACAATGAATTTTCAGTAAGTTTAAGCATATCAAATGAATTCAAATCATTTGCCGCAGGGTAGTTTTAGTATATTATTGGCTGCTTTACTTTACTGTACTAAGGCTTAAAGGTAATAAATGTAGATTAAAAAGTCCAAAAAAGTATTTAGAAGTATACCAGCATTCCGCTCCGGTTTCGTACGAGTTCATTACGGACAATGCAATATAGCCTACCTCTGAGATTTGCGGGATTTTTCTAGCGAGTAAATAAAACTGACACGTCACACGATGTTTTATAAGTTGTATATTGTACTGCTAACGGCAAAAGTTCTTTTTCTTAACTTTTATCGACAAAAGAAGATAGTAAGAACGTAAATTAAATCTAGGGGGGGAAGTAGCTAGCCTCCCTGCCCCCCCTGGGTACGCCCTAGGTCCTAAAGTGATAGGCAATGTTTCGTGAATTCATATATTATATAAAAAAGCATATCAAAGTAAATATTGAATTGTTAATTTAATGCTCGCATAACATTCTTTTTTATTTCGAGTAAAGACCACTCAAAAGATTTTCTTTTTAATGGAATTAGTTTTTTAATAAATAATGTTTTTTCAACAGTACAATAAAACTCCGAATCGTATAGGAATTTCTGTAGAGGGTAATGATAAAATGAAATAGGTCGAAATGTTGAGAAAAATCATTTATTCAAGTGACTGTTTTATATTTAAATTACTAATTTAGGCAAGTTAAATATACTATTACACTTTAATTTTGAGATGAGTGCAAAAGAGACTAGAATTAAGTGTTTGTCTATAGTCGAATTCATATTACAAAAGCCTTATTATCTCTTGTTGAGTGTACAAAAAATATAGAGTTTAGATGTTTTTCGATTAAATACATAATAAGGTCACTTTGTCTATAGAAATTAAACACGCAGGGCGTTACTTCGTTAATAGTACTGTCACAACAACTACGAACGTTTTGACTGGTACTTGTATGTTAAACAGATTTTTCTTTACAGAGAAATATGATAACTTATGTCAAACATTAGTTTTTGTTTTAGTGACATTTGAATAAACCAAATTAAACACTTTTAACTTTTACATTCGTCCCAAAAACCTTAAATTAATAATTAGGTACAATATAATATTTTAGGAAAATCGATGATTTAATTTTCAATCCAAATCTACGTCCAATTATTAAGAAAAGGAATAAGATAATATTAGGTATTAGTAAATAATGCCAATATGTTATAAAATTATCTTAATAACATTCACATTGATATGCTAAAATATCATAGAAAAAAAATTGACAGCGTCAAAAAGTTAATCGTGTCGTAATCCTTTCGTAACTTATCATAATAAAAATGAGCATTAAATGCAAATTCAAAATAGCATTATTTTCATTTTTAAATTCTGAATGTTTTCCGCACTTTCAAGCAGTTGCAGTTCAATCTTTCGTTTTGTACTTCATAACATAATAAAGATTAATTAATATTTATATCAAAGATATTTTGTGGTCTTAACTTTGCTTTGTCTATGGTCCAAAGCATCTAAGAGTTTAGGCGGTAAAATTAAAAACTTATCACATACGCATTGTTCTTTTTTCAAATTACTATTTAATTTTTTTCGTCAGTAAAAAAGTATACTTCATATAAACATATTCTATATAGATACTTTTTTAAATTATTATTTATTTATTTTGTTTAAGATCATAATATCACAAGAAATAATTTATTTCAAGCTGCATTCTGGAGCACGAAGTAGTATGGCGGGTGCAGTCTGTTGACTCCAGATGTCGCTACGCTAGGGGTGGGTCCGTGCCACTCGAGCCTGTACTTGTCCAACACTCGAGTTGTGAGTGCAGCTAACATGCTGCCTACAGCACCAGTACCTACAAAAAATACTTTCATAATGATTTGTTTATCTTTTTAATAGAGACGTATATTTTTTGATTATTGAGTTTTTTAAACAAAAATATTGACGTGCAAAAGAATTTAAAATTATGGAAACCTGGTACGAAAACCCCAAATTGGTACTATAACCAATTTGTCAGGAATAGTAACAAAAAGTCAAAAGTCAAGTATGTGCAGTTAACTTAAAAAGATCACAAATTTTAACAGAAAAACCGACTCCAAGAACTAGACCAAATGAGAACACACGGTAAGGATCAGCTTTCAAATAAAAAAAGAATCATCCAAATTGGTTCACCCAGTCGAAAGTTATCAGGTAGCAAACATGAAAAAAAATACTATCGGCTAGATAACCTCCTCTTTTTATGAAGTCGGTTAAAAATACACCGTTCAACGTCATTTCCTATTTATTTTACTGGTCAATATTGAGTCAGTAGCTAATAGGGAGGAGAGTGGGGTGTTCAGAGAGTTAGATACAGTTCTAATGTTTTTTAAAGACTTCTGTGAAGCCTTCGACAAGGTAGCATTTCATGTTAGTCGTTACCTGGGCACGATTCGCCGAACGGCATGGAAGCGTACGGATGTGCTCTGGAAGCTCTGAGCGGCTGCCAACCTTCACTGCACCACCGTTCAGGGATGAAGACGTTGGCGCGACCCCATTGTTTTTCAGACTTACTCGAGACGCCGTGGGCAAGGACTATGTCTACCTGCAGACAATATATTTTGTCATTTTAGTTCCATTATTTGGATTTCTAATTCATTCATCTAAAAAAATTAATTGTCTCACGGAGAAAACACATGAAGTGGTATATCGAGATCGAACCGACTAAAATATACTGTCTTCCGTCTCGAATCTATTGAAAGGGTCTGGTATATCCTAGGACGAAAGTCTTTGAGTACCCCGAGATACCTTCGATATTGAATATACCTACGCAAAAGAAAATATCAGCTTTCCATATAATGCACCTGAAAAAATTTAACTGAAAAAATAAATTTAAAAAAATCATTCGTCTTTTTGTTACGGTTTCTCTCTACCAGCTGTATCGATTTTTACAGGACTATCACTGGAAGATAAATGATGATATAAAGAGTAACTTAGGCTACTTTTTTAGACTAACTTCTAAGTGATAAAATAATTGAAAATCATAAAAATATGTTTGTGACATAGCTAAAGATAATTTTAAATGTTTAAATTAAGTTATACTAATAAGGACTTTCAAACACGACTTAATAATTATTTTAACGGGAATTAACGCGATCACGTATTAAAAGGTATCATATACCTCTGATTATTACCTGGACATCGACTAGGTTGCACACTCTCTGTGGACACAGGCTGAAAGGTCAGTCTGCAACCGACTTAACTTTGCTAAGCTTTAAATAAGTTATCGCGTTAGTTTCCTTGAAAATAATTATCAAGTTAAGGACGTTGGAAAAACTCTTTCACATTTTGTTACCATTTGAACAAACTATCTAAAGGATACTAAACGAATTACGAGGGCATACGAGACGGGAAAACTGTACGAGTAGTTTATTGAAAAAGTTTTTGGCGCCAAAATAAAAGTACACAGATTCAGAGCGATGTCAGTTGCACGAGTGGACGAAGTTCTCAGTTTCTACTGTGTAAATCAAATTTGGCATTACAACTGTTACTTAGCTAGTTAAATATGACCTTCGAGACTTTAATACAACTTTAAGTTAAATTAACATAAAACACACGTGTTGTTCCACTATATATTATTTACTTTTCTTATTTCTTTTAATTTATCACACAGCTTGGAAGTTTCAAGTTATTCTGGTGAAATGTTTGCGTCATACCTAAGTTTTCTTATTGAAGTGAAACTTCTTAAGGCGCATGAGGGTAAAATTTTTACAAATGTAACGTCACGCAAGTATGCAACGGAAGTGTCGAAAAAGAAAGAGAGAGCGATTGAGACCGATTGAGAGAGAGTAAGACAGGCAACAATACCTATAGAAATCGCGTCGAATAGTGTAAATATTGAAGAAATAAATTAAAAAATTTAATTTATAATTTATACTAATTTTCAACACTTTTAAGTTTCCCCTTCCTTTAAGTCTCGGAAATCTAAAGTTTTAGATTTGTATAAATATAGAAAAGACTGATAAATTAGTTCGCCAAAGACGTTTCACTTCTGACATGTGTACTTTATACGCACGCACTTTTTTTATTTTTTGAGTAAACATCGTACCTAATTTTTCTTATTATTTTTTGAAAAAACATTTTGCCTAGTCTATTTTTAACATATTCATTTGTTTATTCTACATTAACTTAATAGAAAGAATACGAGGAACGAAACGTAATTTACAAAACCAACATTGTATAAATGACGGCGCTCCGCCTTCATACAATTACTGAGATTGCAGTATTTTGCAACGGACATAAAATAGACGTGTAATAATACTTTTGTTTCATCATGGCCTCGACTGTTTTTATTTCTTTAAACAGCTTTTTATTATTATTCCCTACTAGCTGAACACCGTAGTGTTAACCACGGTATAGTATCAATCGCAGGTAACGCTGCGGATCAAAGATAGTCTAAAAAAAGTAGCCGAAGTTACTATATATATCTCAGCTATTTACCAAAGAAAGTCCCGTCAAAATCGGTCCAGACGGGCAGACATAGAGACTAACAAAAATGTAAAAAAATGTTATTTTGCTCTAGGTACCGTATATATATCACATACATCTGCATTTGCAGACAATAACAATACATTTATACATCCTACATCACAAGGTAAAAAATTAATAGAATATTTAATAGCTCACCCCAGCAGGTATTTCAAAACCAGCTAGCAGGATCGGTTCTCGATTACGTCTAACAACTCCACCAGTTGCAGGATGCAGCCTCATCGCCTCTCGGGCGCAGGCTGCGACGTACGGCAGTTCTGGAGAGTCTCCTTCCTTCCTCGAGGCGATGGACCAGTTGACCTCGTCGTGAGCTCGCTGTTGCCGAGCAGCGTGAAGAGACAGTTGGTAAAACATATGCAAAGCTGTTTGGGCCAGCTGGAATAAAAAAAATATAGGATTTAGCAGCTTATTTTTTGACCGCAGGAGTGCAAGAAGACAACGCTGCTTGAGAATATGATACCTTTCAGATAGGAAAATAGAAAGAAGTTAAATCAGAGTATGAAAAAAGGGAAAAGGTAAAAGGGGGCTATGGTAAAGGATATTGCTAGTTTCAGATAAGGAATGGAAGTGATGAGGTAGCCGTATATATGCACTTACCGGGTTAACTCCAGCTAGTAGAATATCTGCAGCGAGCGGCAGCATTCGCCTTTCCAGAGGTCTCAGTTTATCCAGTAGTACTTGCTCTGGTCTCAGATTACCAGAGTTAAGTTCTTCTAAAGCCTTCATGAGGAAGTGTTCTGTGAGACTGGAGTAAAAATACCTCATCTTTAATAAATATAGTATTGTTAGCTTAGTGTTTATTGATATGAAGTGGGTAAAATAGATTCTGAATAAAGTCGATATCATTCTTCGGAACCTTCTGTGATGAGAAACTCTTTTGTATTTGTGAAAATAAAGAGGAAAGATGTCAAGGAACTCAAATGTTTTTCGTAAAGAGAATAGAGTTCACTCATTTTAAGTAGACAAAGTTACAAGCTCAAAAATTCGCCGTGACAATCGTGTTAGGTACTGCATGAACCTAACACGAGCACAAGTTTAATTTCGAATAATTTACGAAAAATTTATATTCTTTTCGACACCGATACAACAGCTTTCTTATGGCCTGAGCTGAGAATGCGAAGAGGACTGATCCTATCAATATGTGGTATTAATAAAAGGAAAGAGGGAGAATCGTAGCCTGAGCAGATTGCAAAGGGGGCAATTTCCCCATTTAAATTTGTGCTAGATGACAAGCCTTAAATATACTTAACAATAATAATTAGTGGCGACGCTGTTTATTTCGCATTACCATAGAAATCGGGCCGTGAGCCTTACACAATGAATAATGGAAATTCCTGTTTGTTTAACAGCTTATTGAATTAATAATGTATGTGTTTAGAAGCGATATTGATTTCAGAAATGCTCAGATTCGATACCGGGATTTTGAATTCATTGACCATGACTTACGTTGATTATTTATGAAAATAATTTCAGTTTAAGATACTGCCGTTTATTTAAGTTTTTCGTTTATTCATTTTATTCAGTAAGCAAGGCTATCGTAGTCATAACATTGCGGTCGTTTGTATTGTACCCCAATGATACTGGAGCAGAACAAATTAAATTACTAACTTAAATTTATAGTAACTTTGAATACGGATCATAATTAAACTTAAAATCCGCTTCATCAAAAGTCAAAATCAAACGAAGGTCTGACAAAATACGTTATAACAAAACACAGAGCTACTCTACTTGCTCCTAACAACTACCATTATTATTGGAACGAAGTTCCTTACGGCAGGCTTGGAGGGGATAGGGATTTTGCTGCGCGACCGAACTGAAAAAAATGTGATAGTAAAACCGTAAGAAAAAATCCGTGGAAAAATGCCGTTAAATGAGACGGCGCACGTTTGTGTATACAAGCGAGTAGTGTATAATACCTTTCTCTTTCTCCCTCTTTCTTTTCGTTCTCTCATCCATTCTCTTTCTATTACCACTCCACTCCGCCAATGCACAGTATATACTCATAAATTCATGGACAAGCACGTGGCGAATACTCACATTATAGATACATTTTACTCGTGAGTAGCCACGTGAACTTCGTTCCTACCTGGTGTCCCACGACACCATATAATTTTATTATATATAATATTATATTAATGGGTTTTAACATGAACCTAAATTAAGTAGTAAACAAACGTTATACAAGTGCTTATTGATAATATAAAATGACCAGTGTTAACATTAATTTAACATTCATATTTACTTAACAAAAATGTTACCAACATTAGACCATTTTATTAGAACGTACAGTGTTTTCTTTTGTTCATAATTGGTCAATCAAAAATAACTCTTTTTCTCGTTTTATAACAATACCTAATTAACTGTTTTTAGTGATTACTTTGTCATTATTTAAATAACTTATTTTAAGATAACTATCAGAGAGACTCCACAACTAACTACATCCGTCATATTCCATCACCTGATACTATAAAGGCTATGCCTTAACTACAGGAAATAGGAAACTTACTTAAAATGTCTATCAAAAGCCTTCAAAGCGTTGTTGAAGGTTTGGTTTTCAGTCTTGAGGGTGGCCTCGCTTCGTACGAGGAAGTTGCCGTCAGCGATGTCTCTGCTACATCGCACCAGACGTTCTGCCGGAGTGAGCTCTTCCAAGCAACGTTTGGAAAGGGAACACAGATCGTGTATCTCGTCATCCATAGAGGTTTTTTCTGGTGTCCTAACAAAAGGATAAAATATAAATGAGAAAATAAATTTGTTTATTTGTTTCCTCGCATATTCAAAACTGTTGTATTACATAAATACGTAAATAATTACACAAATCGGGACAGATGACCAATAAGTAATATTTTGTCTCCCTCTTTTTCAGTATCTCAGTGTAATTCAGGGAGGCAATGCACTCTGGGTCTCATGCAGTGTAGGTATTTAGGCAGGCAGCGGTAGGCTAATAATATATATAATATAATCGATAATTCTGGTTATTTTCCCCCTCCCACTTCCTCCATATGATGAAGAAAATACAAACAATAAAGCGTATACCAAAACGATGGCTGTTATAGTTAACAATCACTTAAAATTTATTTAAATATGTTAAATAATTTAATAGCTACATTGGTCTGACTTACCTTGTTTCAGAGCAAGGTCTGTGTACAGCCCCATCCAAACATCCCAACCTGATGCCGAAAATCATCATGCCGATGGTTTCGATGGCCCAGCGGTAGATCTCCGTCTCCAGCTCGTCATTTAGAGCATTCTCGGCGTGACGCAAGTCTCCAAGTCTGTGTTGATAATAAATATTTTTACCTAAAGTTCTTTATCATTAACTTTATAATCCTTATTGATGGATGATATGAGAAATTGAGAACACAGCGCGTTCAATGACCGGCTGGTAACTAATACATGTGAAATGTATAACGGATAATGTAAATTCTGTTCTATTTATTCGAAAACATATTCTAGCACTTTTTAGATCCAAACTAAACAAACATTGTTTAACTCGATACATTTCACATACCGACGCCTGATTTCAAAGTAAGCAGGTACCTAGAGCCAGCGCTATAATATATAATCAGATATTTACGCTCATAGATACTTTAAATATTGAAAGATAATATGTTATTTTCATTACTAATTAATTACACTCAAAAACTACATTATTTTTATTATCAAACAATTATTTCTTTAAAGTGAAATCAAAGCAACGAGCTATGAGTTAGGAGTCATTAACAAGCCAACAGCTCAGTCAAAACAATATCTATTCTAATACAATCTTAATAATCTTATCAAAAATCCAAAGACCCGGTCAGAAGTTTATGAAACTCTTATAATTCCTTTACAATAATACACATGTCTCCAAGTCTTAACACATATTAATATTTCACTTGAATCACTCTATCAATTACTGAAAACCGCATTGCAATCCGTTCAGAAGTATAAAAGATCTAAGCGAACAGACAACAGAAGAAACTTTCTTTTATACTATGTAAGTGAGATCTATTTGTCTGGGTACAACAGATACTTAAATATTTTACACAATACAGAAACACAAATCGCGTCTAATGTTGTAAGCAAACGCACCATCATGTCATAGAAGCTTCGATCGAAGCATAGAGGTTCCAAACACCGAATTTAATATTGAAATTAAGTTTGCGGTTTTATCCCCTTTCTGTTTATCAAGAGTTTATTTTGCCGGTTTTTGTCTGAATTTTATCAGTCACGTTGCATGACCTGATTTTTTACGATTGTATTTTACATATTTGTTTTTGTATATTACTTTTTTCATTGGTGGCACGTTTACTATCGTAATATTGGAATTTGAAGTTGTTTATAAACTGCATTTCGTTTGTAATTGGTTCTGAAGTGTTATTATACTGAATTGGCCTTTGTATTCAGTTTAGCATGTCTACTTACTGCTCAATGTGAAACGAGCTTAATTAGGACTTATTGAGCTATAAAAAGGTTATGTCTATGAATTACCTGAGTCGAGAGTGACTCTCTAGACATACATGAAACTGATACAAAGAACACCCAGACTCTGAACATCAATTTGTCGACCACACAAAGTGTCGTCCCAATCTTATGGGGTATTAGACCCACTACAATCAGCATAGTAGCAAGCGGCTAGGTGGCCATAACCCAATCATACCGTTTAATTCTACATATTTTTTTTAATTTATCATATATTCACGCGAGACTTAGAAATTAATAATATGGTTATAGGCATCCGCATGTAACTTGGCCAGATTTCGGCGTAGTGGGGGTAAATTTGCGCATAGTACACTTAGTGCAATAAATCAAAACAAAAAAATCGAAATGTACTCGACTGACGCTCCAATCGCTTGCTCGGAACGGTGCTACTACAATCCCCGTGTCCTTCTATCAACCAAAGGGAACTAAAAACCGACTTGTGCGCATCTAACGGATCTTGCCAAGTTACGAGGCGGTGTCTATTCCTCTTAGGTTTGCGAATTTAAATGGCGGTCGCTTCGTGGAACGACTGATAACTAAGCCTAATTTCGTTACGCGGCATGTTTGGAATAATAAACCTTACAAAATGTAATAGATATGTGCTATTACTACTGCTATAAATTATATTTCGTAACGGATGTTAGAAACCCGTTGTAACTTTTGAATGGTTCTAATGTGCAATTGTTTAAACATACTTTAGTTTTCATCAGTGATTTCTATATATATGGGCCTGCCAAAGCAACTCTGCGGTCACCATACCATACATGCAGACAATGCAACAATGCAGCGTGGCGTGCCGCACTATGGCGGCCTATTGAGAATGTTTCTGCATCACTGGCTATGATCTAAATTATTATATTCTATGGAGAATTTTTATTCCTAAAAGTAAGACATAATATGTTATTTACCTGCGTGTTGTATCAGCAGCTATGTCATCAAAAGCCTTTTCATAGTTCTTGAGCAATGTCCCGTCTTTTAGTAGAGCGCGAATAGCAGCCCATATAGCTTTGGTTTCGTCACTGCAACAAATTTCAACAATGTTAGTTTCTAAACTAACAAAAAACGTTCAAAAAATATTCTCAGATGTACTTTTTTAAGTATGCTTGCGGTAGATGTAATGAAAACTGCATTGGGAGGTCGTTTAATTTTAGTCGACGAGACTTCACAAACCTTCAATAATATAAAAACAGATATATTAAGAAGCAATCATCTTTTCTTTCTGGGTTCAGTTAGAAAGGCATTAACTTAGTAAATTTATTATTAGTCTCTAAGTGTTTAGTACGAATATTTATTGATATATAAATAATAATAATAAACATTTCGGACATCTAACACACAACGCCATCTTGTCCCAAACTAAGCAAAGCTTGTATTATGGGTAATAGACAACTGATATGAATACATAAATACTTTATTTTTTTGTAAATACATACATATTATATATAGAAAACACCCAAACTCCGAGACAAATATTTGCAGATCGTACAAACATTTGGTCCAACCCAGGATTCCAACCCGAGACCTCATGGACAGCAGTGGCGTACGCTACCACTGCGCCACCAAGGCAGTCAAGTCATATAGTAACTAGCTTTTGCTGCGGCTGTGGTTATTGCAGCCTTCTTATACCGAAATTCATCTATACCGGTTCAGTGATTTAGCCGTGGAAACATAACTAAGATACAAAATAAACATATTTGCAACTTTGTACTAAATTATAAAGTTTGAGAAACCAATTAGGTAATGTAAACCCGTTGTACTGATGTGCGTTCCGCTATCGGCATGCGCGACCAATTCGCACAATCTTTGAAAATATTACATGAGGTGATAATGTATTGTTGAATGGTCGCTTGAAGCACGTTTCGAAACAGATTGCAACAACATCACGCAGACAGGATATGGTCGAATTTTTTATGAAATTAAAGTTAACTATTATATTATTTTGGTGTCATGGCAAGCGTGGGCTACGTAGTTGAAGACTAACGGCTGTTTTCCTTATCCTGGATCCAGTTGTAACTGGATATAGTCTATTTCTTATGTGATTAATTCAATACTTTCTTTGATATCCCGGATCTAAATTTTGTCTTATTTAAGTTCCGTACCGAAAAAACCGAATCCTTATAGGATCACTTCGTGGTCCATCTGTCTGTTAAGACCCTTTATCTCAGGAGCGCGTGGAGATATTTAGCTGCAATTCATATCAAATACTCAGGTCTACTGTTCCTAAGAGCTGTGAAAAAATCAAATTTCTAAGCCTACGCAATCAAAAGATATAGTCGTTTATGCTGCAAATTTTCTACACTCGGCGGGAAATTAAAATCTATAGGGAGCACCCTGCAGCAAATTGCAAAAAGTATACATTTTTGGTTACAACATAAAAGGGTTTCTTGTATCCTACATTTGTACGGAACCCACTGTGCCCGAGTCCGACTCGCTCTTGACCGGGTTTTTTGTAATAAGTTTTAGTTGACACAGAAAAGAACAAATACAGTTTTTAAGGTAAATAAATTATGACCGTTTTCGATAACTTATCTCTAGTTAAAACTGGATATATTGAAAATGGCTGCATCGTATTGTAATCGGTTTTAAGTAAATATTTCGTTGTTATAATTAAGTAACTGAGGGTACCAGAGCTCAAATACCTCTTGTCCTGACTCTAAGAGCTTCATAAGTTTCAGGTATATCATGGGCGGGAATCGTCCCTTACCACCAGGTCCCGTCTGTCCGTTTGTCAATTATGCCTTGAAAATAAAGCACTATATATATATAAACACTTACCTATGTGCCGGACATTCGCCAATACCCTTACGGTGGTGACATAAGGGCGACTTTTCGAAGCGAGGCGGCTCCGTCGCGCGACTTTCGTACACCTAGAACAAGTTAATACAATTGACTTATATTACGAGGTATTGTTAATTATTACGAGAAACTAATAAGTTGGATGTAAACTGGACATATTATGTAACTGTATAAATATAAAGCGAAAATAAAAACTGAGCAAAGTACAATTTGCATCAAGAGTTGGTTTTCTATTCAGTAAATATAATCGAATTTTCTGTTTGTAATTTCAGATAACAGCTTTTCATTGAATGCATACGAAAGTCAAAGTTAAAAAAATATTGTCTGTCTGTCAGTCTGTTTGTTCCGGCTAATCTCTGGAACGACTAGACCGATTTTCGCGGGACCTTCACTGACTTATTGGGAAACTATATTTATTTTAGTAACCGTGGTGATTATCGTGGCACGCAGCTAGTTTTTAATTAAAATTTCCGAATGGCACTATAAATGCTCGTAAAGTTGTGTTTTGTTTTTTTTTGCTACTTGTTTATGAGATAGAAGCCAATAATACGTATCGTCTGATGATAACCGGTTTGCGAACATCAGTCACATACAGTATTAACAAGGAATGTGGATCTGCCCATAATTTAGAACGGGAATGAAATTGTAAATTATTCGAATACTAATGGGTGTTACACCTTCACGACTGTCTCTCCACGCGTATGTTCATGGGTTCAGAAACTATTACGAAGTTAGAGTAAACAATTGGTGTAATTCAAGGCAATGATTTTTTAACCAGCAGCAGTACAGATATTTTAATGATTAAAATGTACTTAGAAGCAGTTTCACCACTTACTGATACGACTGATAGACTAATGTCAACTTATCTGTAGAATAAGCTATCGGTTTCACAAATGTCAGATGTTCATATTTTATACAGTGTTAAATAGCAGATTAGTAACTGAAACTTTGACAGGGACTTCTGAAATTGGCACTTAGTCTATAGATATTAAGTTTAATCCTAATTGCTCTTCAGAAGAAAGATTATAAAATATCTTTGGGCTATTGTGTAGGCCTGCTCTACTTATACATCTATACACATAAATAAAATTGGAGTGTCTGTATGTAATATTAAAATAACAGCTTTTTATACACGGTACATATACCAAAATATTTTATTTCAATTTTTGTGTGTCTGTCGGTCTGTTTCCGTTCGGCTAATCTCCGAAACGCCTGGACCGATTTTAATGGGGCTTTCACTGATAGGTAACTGATGTGATGATATAAGAAGTAACTTAGGCTACTTTTTTTTGATTAGCTACGCCCCGCGACTTTATCCGCAATTATTGCCGTACGGCGGGTAAACTCACTTGAACTTATTACAGATAGCTGGGGATATGAAAAGTAGCTTAGGCTACTTTTTAGACTAACTTCGCGCCGCGGCGTTACCCGGAGTTACTGTTGTACCGTGGGTAACACCGCGGGGCTCAGCTAGTCCAAACATAAAACTGTAGAGTTGAGAATCACTAGTTTACATCGTGGACCTTATATAATGTTTATATACTTGTGATTATCAAATGGGCTCGTAAAATATTGACTCGATAACTTTACAATACTGCCGACGTATCTTCGCGAGTCTAAACTTCTAATGCGGGAAAAAAAAAACTATTTTTAGAAACAAAATGGTGGCATGACCCCTTCAGGAACGCGTATTGGACATCCATTTTTGGTTACTTCGAGTGTACACGCGCTAAAGTTCGCGGAGCCTATGTCCAGACTCGTCAAGATACGTCGGCCGTATAGTAAATAAAACAAGCGCGCAAATCACATAATATATGCGTTATATAATTTGATTAAACGTATTTATTTATACTCTTCGGCCAGCAGATTTCACTTTGTCAATTTTATTCATGAATATTTTTTAAATTAATCTGTGTATATAATTTAAATTATTTAAGGGAAACGTGACGCCATGACGTGTGTGCAAACAGTATATAATCTGATTTTATTATCTATGCAAATAAATAAAATTGGAGTCAGTCATCATCATCATCAGCCTATCGCAGTCCACTGCTGGACATAGGCCTCTCCAATTTCACGCCACTTAGTTCGATCTATGGCTTCTCGCATCCAGCTCCTGCCAGCCGTCTTGCGCAAATCATCGCTCCACCTGGCTTGTGGACGTCCTACACTACGTTTGCCGAGACGCGGTCTCCACTCAAGAACTCGTTTACCCCAACGGTTATCGGTTCTTCGGCAAATGTGGCCAGCCCACTGCCACTTCAGCTTGCTAATCCTGTGGGCTANNAAACCCCACGCCACCTTGGGATCGTTGGTCTCCCTCGCGGAAGTACATCAGGTGACCTGAGTCCAGGATTATGGTATCCTCCCCCTCTCTTCGGACTTCACATAACCCTAAGATATGCCACCTAATCTTCCCAAGTTCCTCCTCAAGTTGTACCAGATGCGAGTCTAGCCGTAACGTGCGGCCGTTGTACGTTGCCAGGGTCAGTCTTTTGTGGTGGCCTCCCGTAACCCGGTGATTCTTAGCACCCCCTGTCCCGCCGTAACCGTGGTCGCGTAAAATTGGAGTGTTTGTTTGTAATATTAAAAGAACCGCCTTTAATTAAATACATTTGTATTTAATTTTTTTCTGTATGTTCTCTCTCTCTCTCTCTCTATCTCTGGAACATCTGGACATTTTCAGACGGGACTTTTACTGGCAGATAGCAGATGTAATAAGGAGTAACTTAGGCTTATTAATTTTTTAGACGAGCTTTGCCCTGCGGTTTTAAAGGTACAACAATAACAGCGGGTAACAGCGGGACCGGGTAGTAACTAATAATGATAAGAAACTGATGCGAGTTAATAACTTTGTGCTCATAAACAAAAAACAGCTAGACCTACTAAACACATCTTGCAAAGCTGCACATAACATTAAAATACTCAGAAACTGTCGTTATATCGCGTTTCCTTTCTAAAAGAACACAAACAACTATTATTTATAAGTGCATCTCATATTTCTCAATCTACGATCCGTAACGCACACATTGTCCCAAGCAAGTTCCAGTACTATGTTGTACAAAAGATAACCGCGAATGCCTGTTAATAATAAATATATACTCTTTTCTGACGGCATAAATACTCCTTTCTGACGTCTTTGAATAAATTTAACTGGTTTACGTGTTGAGTGTTTAATAAATTACAGACAACAGTTCCGTAGTACGTATGTATCTATCTGTACTAGTAGCCGATCCCAAATCTTGGGAATAAGAAAGGCTAGGAAGATGATGATCTGATTGTCTGATGGGTGTAAGTCGACCTCCGGCTCTTAAACCACAACATGATGTCCATTCACATCAAAATGATGTGAACTGACATGGGATTTTTTTCGCAGGAACATCATAAGCCTATCGCAGTGCACTGCTGGACATAGGCGCTCCTATCAGCCGGAGGTGTTTTCTTCCCAATTTTCAATTAATTGTTAAATTTTCGTAAAAGTTTGTTTTTATTATTTATTCCTACAGGTAGCATAGTCACGATCTAAAAAATTTTACTCTTCCGGTTTTCTCATAATTTTAAAGAAAATTAATCCAATCCAATCTAATCCTTGTCCTGACAATAGCAAACACATAAAAAAAAGAATTATCCATTTAGGTGCAGTCGACTGAAAGTTATGCGCATACATACGTTTCTTTATATAGATGCTTAACTCATTGCTTAGTTATTAGCAGTCTTTGTTCGCCTCTGTTATTTTTTGTAGACACAATTAAGTTCGATCTATTCTCTATTTCAAAGCTGGCATAAAAATTTATTCCATTTTTACACAGCGTTAAATGAAATGTCTGTTCTCAGATATTTTAAACTACTCAACGGATTTTAATGTAGTTTTAGCCATAGATAGAGTGTGTGAATAACTCTATCTTGGTTGTTGTTATGGCTTAGGAAAAATACAAGAATTTCAAAGATTTCCGTGCTATAGCCGTAGCCACTAAAGTACAACTTAGACCAGCCGAATACCGACTTCCACTTTCAGTCATAATACAATAATCATTTGACAGTCAATTTTGGATGTGTAATACTTGGTTTACAGCAAGAATACCTCGGAGAGCACGTAAAGCTGTCGGTCCTGTGCCCCGGTCGTGTCGGTTAACCGTCCCATCGGATTATAAGAGAGAGGGAACAGAGAGTGCATCTGTGTTTGCGCTCGCACTTGTGCACTACAATATCTCCTGCGTATTAGGCTGGTCTCCGTTGAGACTGACCGCCGTGGCCGTTATCGGCTAGGAGAACCTTTTTATGATATTTGTGAGATCGAGAGTCGATCGGAATTTTGATCGAATTTTTATTATTATGACCTTCAGTTTAAATCTGTTGCGTTCAACATTTATAACGTCTTGGTATTTTATATCTGCTATAAATAAGGAGAGGAAGTTAGATAATATTGCGAGATTGATAATCATTACTGTATTAATGTTTTTAGTAAGAACATAATCTTACTCAGTGGTTGGTACGACCTATGTGTGCGTCACACAGATAACAACATTTACCCATTGATATTTTGCATTAAAATATGCATTGGATAACCAGATCAAACTTTTTAAATTCTATTAATTAATGAACACATCTATGATGGTTTGCCTAACGCGAAACTGTCATAACTATTTTTAAAATTAAATATCTATTTATCAATTTTTTAGATAACCAACTTAATTTAGTTCCAAATGTTAATTTTATATTTAAGAAATACGCTTAAGTAGGCAGGCATGAACAAATAAATCAATATAGGTAAATATACCGAGCTAATAACTAATCGAAATTGGTAGCATAATAAAGGTTATTTCTTAAGTAATCTAATGCTTGCCCGAGAAAAAAATAAAAGAATTAATAAAAATTATAAATAATAATAATGACAGCTTTACGATAGGGCAACTGTATTAAGGATGTTCATTAATTAATAGTATTTTTTAAAAAAATGTGTTTCATCTGATTGTTTGATGGGTGTAAGTCGATCTCCACCGGCTCTTAAACCACAACATTGTTTTGTCACTCATAAAGGCTATTTATACAGTTTGTTATCAACATTGAACACAATTTTATTAGACTTTTTAAGTATTTTTATACACACAAATATTGTTAATGTAAATAGTTGATGTAAAAACTTTGATATTGCGATAAAAAATATGTTGGTGTTTATAAATTCAAACTAAATTATATTAAGCTTTCAGTTAGCAAAACTAATTATGTCTTGAGATGTCGCTACTAATAAGTGTAACAAGACTTTGCGGAGCAACAATAGAAGCCACAGTTTTTATCCGGCAAAGTCAATAGAAAGGACTATTTTTGGCAGTCTGTGTATGTTCCACAGTACCTCGTAAACTACTGAACCGATATTTATAGAATGAGGTGTCAATAGATTCATAATAATATCCCGAGTACATAATTTTATCAAAAGTTTTAATGGGAATATCGTTTTTTTAGCTTTGTTTAGCTATTCTACAACAAAGAAAAACGTTGCAATTTTTAATTACCCAATTAAATTGATGACAAAGGCCATCAAACACGCTTTGAAAACATGTTTGATGTCACTCACCATACTTATTAGTATCATACATGGAGTTTCTACGCTTATTAATTGAAATAAATGCCACCTGACCCGTTTAACTAGTTCACTGCTGATTAATATACTCTTCAATAACTATAGCTATACAATTGATATAATTATCATGTACCGATAGTAACCTTGGCCGGGAAAATGATCATCTCAGGCGTTTATATGTATTTCTATTAATCATTGTTGCGGCCTTATATGTTTACATATAGGAAATACATATTATTGCAACAAGCCAAGTATGAATTACGAAGGATGCAGGCAAATAAAAAGTGCAGTTCCGGTAGCATCAAAAGGACTAGCCCGCAATCTGATTAGACTAAAAAGGACGATCACAGGAAGGTCATCGGTATCCAGACTGGGCTTTGTCCTCTAAACAAGCACCTATTCGATATAGTCGCAACAGATAGCCATCCGTGCAGGGTATGCATGGAGGCAGAAGTAAAAGAATGTAGAAGTGTGGCTGATCAACGGGCAGACATCTCCCAATCAACAACACTCCCAGAAACATGTAGCGACTTGAAAAGGCTGCTTCTGGGATGATCTAGGATGTTTGGAGTAAGATGCTGACAAATCCACGCATAACGGTCCTATCAAGAGGCTAAGTGCTGAATTAGCCCGGCCAAACAAAACAAAGCCAATATCAAAGTATACAAACAACAACCCATAATGTCCCACTGCTGGGCTCGGGTCTCCTCTCAGGAGAGGGTTAAGGCCATACGTCCCCACGCTGGCCAAGTGCGGGTTGGGGGCTGGCAAGAATACGTGGTGGCTACGTAAATCTTACCGTTGGATGTTTTTTTTTTAAGCCGCCCGAAGGCCTCCAACTAAGCTTCACGACGTTTATCGTATGATAACAACCGGGACCGACTGCTTAACGTGACCTCCGAATCACGGAGACGCTCATGGTAACATGCCACCAGCGGTCACCCATCCAGGTACTGACCCCGCCATCGTTGCTTACCCTCGATGATTGTTTCTAATCACCGAGTGCAACTGGGCTATGAGCGCCTCAAAGTATACAAATAATGTAAATAAATTTTTACAAAATATTAAAACTATCTTTATGTATGTTGTTGTATGTGGTAGATAAAAATTCAGGTATGAAGTAAATCTATTATATTGTAAATAAATAAAATTATTAAGGACGCTCATAGCCCAGTTGCACTCGGTGATTAGAAACAATCAGCTAGGGCAAGCAACGACGGCGCGGTCAGTACCTGGATGGGTGACCGCTGGTGGCATGTTACCATGAGCGTCTCCGTGATTCGAAGGTCACGTTAAGCAGTCGGTCCCGGTTGTTATCATACGATAACAGTCGTGAAGCTTAGTTGGAGGCCTTCGGGAGGCTTAAAAACATCCAACGGCAAGATTTACGTACCCACAACGTATTCTTGCCAGTCCCCAACCCGCACTTAGCCAGCGTGGGGACCTATGGCCTTAACCCGTGGAGGAGACCCGAGCCCAGCAGTGGGACATTATGGATTGTTGATTGATTGATTTTGATTGAAATTATTAAACATTAGATTAAACAAAGGATTTATTATTGCAGAACTTGTTTTTGTGAAACTCGATAACTCAGAATTAAGTACCTACATCCGAAAATTATCAGATAAAAAGTTAAAGTAGTTAAGTTATATGACAATTTTTAATGGCACTGTCGCTGTGTATATAATCATCTTTTCTGCTTTAAACAGATAAGTATTTAGAATGATCCCTTAAGTTTCTAAGATAATCTATAGATATTTTCAAATAGATGAGTTTCGAGGTAATACGTATGTTTTAAAAGTAGTCTACAAAATAAAACCTTTTCAAAACTCCAGACGAGAGAATTTCAGTTTCTTCAAGCAGAGGGGGCAAAAAAACAGTAATAAGAAACTCCTAATGATAGGTGTAAGTGATTTTCGTAATCTATGGATACCTGTAGCTCAAAGTCACAAAAGTGATGAAGGCCTCTGAGTCTTTTAAGGAATCTCCGTTAAACATACTAAATCAGTCAAAGCAATGTATGCTTGCTATGAATTGCTTAAGGCCTCTTACACACCATGCCGGAGGATAAAGCCGAGCGGGTATGCCGACGGCATCATTAGGCCCCCGGCAAATAGCGCTAGAAACTACATAGGAACATTTCAGCGGCTCACGTGCCGTCATGTTGAGTAGGAGGACTGACACACGTTTTCTGTGAGACCATCGTATCACTCCTATCGAGCCAGCTCATGTACGCCGAAGCTAGTCTCCCTCGCGTGAAAAAAAACCAGATTCAAAACAATTTTGTCATAAAAAATGTCAAAACAGCTTAAAATAAAAAACCATATCAATACATCGAGTTAAGCCCCAGCTTCTGTCAAATTATGTCACAATACAGATACCGTTGCATTCACATTGTACATGATTGGAGATATCGACCAATATAGTGTTATTACTGCCCATCCGATAACGGAATTTATAACTTTATAGATAACCATCAAATAATATTGTGCATATCAGACATGTTTATAGACGGATAACAATTGCATATAATAATTCTTTCTAATACACATTATCTACTTTTATCTCCTTAAATCAGCCTTTTATATAGAGATACTCGTAGTTATAGTGGTTTAGCGACTGTCCTTCACAGACATGCCATACCTGTGTGATATTCGCATGGATATGTGATGGTACGAATCGCATACTTCGATTTTTTATGTACATAAGATTTAGCATTCTTGTTTTTCTGTTCAATATACTAGACAATTTTATGAAAAGCATTGTTATTATTTGGATGAAATTTTGTGGAAGCGTCAATGAGCTCTTCTCACGGTAGGTTCTTTAACTAAAAAAAATTTTAACTCTCAAAGTAAGTCGGAAAGCTTTAAGTTTTTGTATTTCAAAACTTTTAGCCATGCACAAAATGTGGATATGTATATATCTACTACTAGTACGAAGTCTGTATACCTATAGGAAATTAGAGAACTACAAACTCCGATCGTATTTATAGACAACCAGTGATCCATACTAACAAAAATATGAAGTCGAAAATAACTCGGACATATTTGTGTGAAATTTGCAATGGAGAGAGTTTGATTCTTGAGGAAGGACATTGGCTACTGGCGTACCGCGACAACTGACAAACACGCAGGCATAGCCACAGTAAAAAATTAGTGGTACTATATACTTAAATATACGAATTAGATTCAGTCTGGCCTGAGGTGAAGGGCGGGAGTATCTCTCCCTACTAATCGCAAGCTTCTCCCTTTACTCATAAATATCGTCTCTCATATCAACAGTGTAGTGTAATAACGCATTCCTGCTCTTCATTTAACATCTCACTTTCTTGTAGTATGATGGACTGTATGTTAATAAATCTACAATCAACTACAAATATAACTGATACATCTCCAAAGGCATTCTTTCTAGACGTTAAGAATGACAACAAGATCCGTCAGCCACTCAACATCAAACGGATAGCTTTCTTTTTTGGCTACTTACTAGATAGTCGAAGTGATAAAAAAGTGAGCATGTCCTTATTTTTTGTCCCAAATATACTACTTTGTTGCACCTTTCATTTCTCTAATATTGACATCACAGTAATACAGTTATATTAGCGGTTCGGTGGGTAAAAAACTCCTCGTTACGGTGACGAGGTTCCATTGAATTGTTAGTTCTATGAAGAAAGTGGGTGCAAATGTCTGAATTTTAATTAGACATTTCTTAATGTCATATTTGACACTAATTGAAAAAGAGTTTTGAATTATCAATATGATTTTTTCGAAAGACGGTCCCCATTTCATGTCATCCACATTTTTTTTATTTTTTATCATTAATTTCATCATGACATGACTTGAAGACTCGAAGACTTAGAATTGAAGACTTTAAATATTTGACATTAGCAGAAAATGCTGATCCGGCTGGTTGCCGTCTCATCAAAAGAAGAAGAAGAAGAATTGTCAATATTAAAATATTGACAATTCTTCTTACATATAACCATACGAATATTATAAATTGGAAAGTAGCTCTGTCAGTCTGCCTGTTATAGTTAAACTGCTCGTTGATATGAATTTGCAAAACTGCCTCTGTGGCGCAGTGTTAGCGAATGCGACTGCTGTGCAAGAGGTCTCGGGTTCGAATCCTGGGTTGGACCAAATGTTTGTATTATCTACAAATATTTGTTTCGGAGTTTGGATGTTTTCTATGTATAATATGTACGTATTTACAAAAAAAAAGTATTTATGTATTCATATCAGTTGTCTAGTACCCATAATACAAGCTCCGCTTAGTTTGGGACTAGATGGCGTGGTGTGTTAGATGGCCGAAATATTAAAAATATATATTACATATATATATATATATAACTTAAAAACAAAATATCTCGTTAAAATAGAAAACGTCAGACTTAATCGTATTCGTCTCGCGCTGGTGGGTTGTGTACAATTGACAACCATGCAGCTGCGACTTTTTCAAGTTCAAGCGTGTTTTAAACATGGCGTGTTGTTGACTATTTTATTGTTTAGTAGCTGAATCCCGCGGTGTTACCCACGGTACGCCAATAATTGCGGGTGACGCTGTGGGGTCAAGCTAATTATAAAAAGTAGCGAAGTTACTTCTTATATTATCAGTTACCGATCAGTGAAAGTACCGTCAAAAGCGGTCCAGCCTTTCCAGAGGTTAGCCGGAACAAACAGACAGATACTCCGACATACAGAAAAATTGAAAAAAATATTTTGGTATATTTAAGTGTATATATATATATGTATGTATAAATATAAGCATTTAGTAAAAAGCGGTTATTTTAATGTCACAAACACTCCAATTTTATATATTTGTACTTATATATAGACGTATAGTGTAAACCATGATTAAGAATTACTTTATGTGATCTGTCTATAGACCATTAATTGTATGGTGATTGCTTAGGTAATGTCACTATCTATTTATGCCGTGGGTAGCGTAAAAGTCGACAAAGAGATAGAAATATGCAGAACTTAAAATAACGAATACTTGAAAGAGACCCTATAATAAATAACTCTGGTCAAATCCTCTTCTTTAAATAAATTTCTGTGTCCAGCAGTAGACGGTATAAGAGAGAGAGGTATAAGAGTTCTTTACAAAATTTGCGGCTGTTTCTAAACCAAAACTCATTTTACGACCAGACTAACGATACGTTCAAACGCATAAACAATTTTATATACACCATTAATGTTGTAATTAGTATTTTTTAATAATAAATAATAATAATAATAACAAATATGTGCAGATATTTTAACACACAACGCCGTCTAGTCCCAAACTCAGCAGAGCTTGTATATGAGTACTAGACAAAATATATACATACATAGAAAACACCCAAAATCCGAAACAAATATTTGCAGATCATACAAACATTTGGTCCGACTCAGGAATCGAACCCGAGACCTCTAGCACAGCAGTCGCATTCGCTACCACTGCGCCACAGAGGCAGTTTTGGAAATTCATATCAACTCCTGCAGTGTTTATATACAAACTAGACTGGCTGACCCTCGTAACGCCATTTGCGTCTTCTACAGCCCGTAGTGTAATAAATTTCCCCCGTTTTTGAAACATTCTTCATTGGTGCTTCGCACCATTTGGTCTTAACGTAATGATATATAGCCTTGCTCGATTAATGGGCTATCTAACGCTAAAAGAATTTTTTAAATCGGACCAATAGTCCCTGAGATTAACGCGTTCAAGCAAACAAACAAACTCTTCAGCTTTATACATAAATAAAGATTTAATAAAATTGTTATAAAACCGACCCGGTTTGGCAAGGTTGTAGGTGTTTACAAAATATGCATAAATTATACATGTGAGCCAGACAATACGACAGTAATATGTACCTGTATACCGCGTATATCTGCGCATTAAATAAAATAACACTACCTATGTATTACGTAATTCGTTTGATACGGTTCATGAGTCAGACTGCATGTTAATCAAGCAGACCTGGAACCAATTTGAATATATAAAGAACATGCCTTTGCGAATCCAGCAATAAATGCGTTCTACTACAACAGAGGCCCGTGCTCCAATATTGACGAGTTACTCGGCGAAATTAGTTTATTTTGGTGTAAGGTAAATATTAGCAGGTGCATAAAGCTTTCAGTTTATTAGCTTTTACTCCATGTGAGTTGATTTACGGTATAATGTTGGAATAAAACAGAGCATCTATATTTTATCTATTGATATCTCAATATTACGTAAAAATGTGCTCGGGTTAGATATCTTTTTTAAAGAATTACAAAAAAAAACATTACATCTCGTAAACAATCTACAACAAATTGGAGCGAAATTTGAATTTAGAACTATTTTTTTAATTAGGTATAATTACCCAATTATCTAAGCATTTATAATCTATTTAAAAAAACTCTTTCGTAAAACTTCTTTGTATCTAGTTGGTTTTTATGTTTGGAGTTTTTCGTTTTTAAATTGTTTTTAATCTATACATACCTCTTGCATTAGTTCAGGATCAAAGACGTATAGAACTGGTCTAGTCCTAGACGCCTTCGCTAAACGCACCAAGTCGCCGTATTTGTCACGAAGACCCTCTAGAAGCCCGAGACCGACGGTGTGATGGTAGCTACCTATTGAAAAAAATATTTAATACAATTATATATAATATTTACATTAAAACCTATTTTGGGATGTGGAATACACAGATAAGTTATATACTTTGCGTCAATGCCATTTAATGACGAAAAACTGAACCCCGAAGAAACAATGATTCCTGCATCGCGCCACGAAATTTCAAACATCGATTATTATTTAAATAACTGCCAAACATCAACTATTAGGCCGAGTACTTAAAGGATCTTCCCTTTTTGTTAAAGGGACATAAATCCCGTTCTTTTTCAGAAGTGTGTGACAGTTGAAGTATAAATACAAATATTTCAGACATCTGACATTCAATACTTATACTTACATAGAAAACAATTAAACACCGAAACAAATATTTGCAGATGATACAAACATTTGGCCCGAACCGGGATAATTAAACCAATATGCTCTTAACCTTGACTGTTGTATTGTAATGCTGCCGTAACAATATCAATGCACTGAGGGCAAGCGGCAAAGCTACTGCGTAGATCGAGGCAAATTACACAACACAGTGTTTTTCTTAACAAGACAATATGCAGATAAAAGATGAAATGGAAGCTTCGAGATTCGACTCTATAAATATAATTTTATAAAAGATTTTTCAAATTGTTGATATTTTTGTAAAGATTAAATATTGTGTTAAAGCTCCATAGATCTACTGATCCGTCACTGTACGAAAGTCTATTTGTATTGAAAATATGTTAGACTTTCGTAAAATGACACACACACTCACATTAGCACACACCGCCATCTAGTCCCAAACTAAGCAGATATCACATACAATGTACATTACATTTTTAAATCCTGTTCTACAAGTTGAAGTTTTCGAATTGAAATAATTTATATATTATAAAATAGTTTTTTGGTACTTAAGCATATACATCTGATGTTTCATGAACCAAAATTCCAGGTTATATTAAGTTATGATCAGTTTTGAGGCAACCCATTATAATGTTGTTACTCGTGAGTTTATTGACCCGCTTTCGTTAAGTGTCTGTCTGTACATATTTAACGGTATTCTTAAACGACATTGTCGCCAACTTAAATTCCTTTGATTGTTTTTAAACGATTAGACTGGCGTCAGGGGCTGATGAGAATACAATCACATAATAAAAATGCTATTTGGTATGTTTTTTTTCTGTATATAACATTTATTGACTTTAACTGACTATAAATGTACCTTTCAAATGCGATATATAACCGGAATTGAACTGGGTTTGCATCTATAAATGGTAACGTAGAAAGTCTAGTTCTTGTCTAGTCTACATGTATAGTACTGTTTATTTAAGCTTCGTCCAAATACTGTATATATACCTCTCTAGACAATAATGCATACATTTATATCTTACAAAATTTAATAAAAACTTTCAAACGAGGCTGGTGTTAATGACACGAAATAGGTTTGTCAATTATGAGTACTTAATCTGCAATGGACTAACTGAACGCAACTCTGTGTTTCTAACACAAAAACCTGTCGCTTGACACCCAACGTGCTGCGCTCCAATGCTCTTTGGCAAACCTTGAGCCTGGACTTGTGACCCTCTGTCAAAGACCAAGTTTGGGCACCATGGACCAGTAACTCTAGGCGTTATTGATTCGGTGATCGATTTCCTATTCTTACCTATTCTCGAAAGACGCTAACTGGTCCAGATACAAGTATTCTTCGACCTACTGTAAATCCTGCCCGTCAACCTCCACCTTGCATTTATTGCCGTTGGTCATAATTCGGGTCTCAAATCGATTCATTTGAAGTCCAACCTCATAGTCGGTCATCACGTGCTTACTTATCACTTAATAAAACCCATAATTTGACCCGCTCTTTATCAATATGAATGACCCTATATGAATATATGATTTTGTATTCTATACTTATGCTACATCCTATTGTTTCGCAACAAAATATTGTTGTACAACTAACTGTATTATATTTAACGTGACGACCTCAAAATTAAGAGAAAATAGATATCCCATCCATTAAAGTCCAATCTATTAAAGCCTATTTTTGTTAGTTAACATATGAGAATAATTTCAATAACAGGCCGTATGGTTTATTTTCAAGATTTTTTTAGCAAGAGTCAGTCATTTATATTTAGATTAGTTTCGACATTTTTTTCCAGAATGAGTCTTAGGAAATGCCGGCGCTATCCAGCTGTAAAGTCCGACGTATCAAAATATCTGTAAAATATTTACTTACAAAAATAAATATCATTTATCGTAGAAATAGGTATATACATACCTATATAAGTGTGCCTATATAAATGGCCATATACCAAAAACCTACTAAGTAATTTCATGAAGATAGATAAAGATTTATACGAAACTGGTGTCTCGAGGGTGTCGACTAGTATCGATGCTTTAAAAAGTTACGAATGGAAAAAATATCTAAGCTAGATTTATTAGAAGCACACCGCTATGACGCCTAGTTAAACTAAGACTTTCTTCCTTTTATGTATTCTTACATTCCATTCATCTTTTAATAAATAAAAATGTTCAGACATTTTAACACACAACGCCATCTAGTCCCAAACTAAGCAGAGCTTGTACTATGGGTACTAGACAACTGATATTAATAGTTATATACTTTTTTTTTGTAAATACATACATATTATACATAGAAAACACCCAAATTCCGAAACAAATATTTGCAGATCATACAAACGTTTGGTCCGACTCAGGAATTGAACCCGAGACCTCTTGCACAGCAGTCGCTTTCGCTACCACTGCGCCACAGAGGCAGTCAAAGAAATGAGTCTTAGTCCCACGATAGGGTGGGAATTTTTTTGGTTCATTTAGTATAATTAATGAATAGTTCATAAATGAATGTGTTACAATAACAATTCTAGACATTACATCACGGGCATTTGATAACTTCTTTTGAAATAATATGGTGCGGGTCCTCCCCTTTGAGCAGGGCACCAATGTCTGGCCTTCAACATTACATACTCCTGGTTTCTGGTCCCAGAGGAGTGAAAGATCCCAAGGAATTTTTCACTCCATCAAAGTTTGATGTATCGGTAAAGGTGGTCTACTTACCAATTCTCGGCAGAACATGAGCTGAATGTCTTAACATCGGTAGTGCAATGGGTCCAGGTATTTCATTGAAGGGTCTGATGTTTTGTGCTAATGCAGGAGCTGCAGCATTTCTCCTTGGAGGAGACGTCGATGTCTGTTGTGATGAGGAGCCAGCAATGTGGCGCCTAGGCCGATGGAATCTGAGGAAGAAAGTTGAATATGTAGACCAAGAATAAAGAAGGATTGCATTGGCTTGACTGATGGGCTAAAGTTTATGGTTTTGATTTACAGTTAGTCTTATAAAAAATAAATCTTATTAGCTATTTAGGAATATAACAAATTATAACTATCATAGAACAGGATCTGGGTTCAGAAAACCGTGCGTGTAAAGACTTAAGTTATTGGAAATAGCTGGTCAGTTCTGTTTGAGTTAATAGAAATTTATCCCCTGAGATTGGAAGCTGTTATATTATGAGGGTCATGCTATTTGTACATGTATCACTGCTCTATTAGTCTGATTCTCTGTAAGTCTTTTAATGAACGTGAAGTTTTCAGTCATGAAAGTTAAGTGGTAGAAACCGTCTTCCTAGCCTTTATTATTCCCAAAATTAAGGGTCGGCTACTAGTTCAACCGGCGTTACCTGAATATCAGTTTTTACATGGAGCGACTGGCATCGGACCTCCGTAAACCTGAGGGTAAACTGAATTCGAAGGTTGAACTAAATGTCAGTATTTTTGAGGGCGCTAACTTCCCAATAACAATTGCCATAGATGCTCATGACAACCGGGACCAACGGCTTAACGTGCTCTCCAAAGCACGGTCGGGAAACACCGCCATATTACATACTCCGGGCTGCTATTAAGAATTTCTTGTAAGATGAAACCCAACAGTAGTCCGACCCGGGATTCGAACCCGAGACCTCTTGACCTGTAGGTGCTTACACTAACCACTAGACCAAAGAGGCAGTCTAGCAGTAACTAACAAGGGTTGACAAATTATGCTTGCTGATTGCCAACTTTACACTCCAGACCTTTCGTTATATGTAAATATTTCTGGATATACGAAGCTACATTTCATTAAACATAACAAAAGTTATAACGGAAACGATTTCCTATCAGCGTATACTTAATTCTTTAGATTGGTTCTACCAACTTTACTAATTTAATGACACTTTCGACGACGCATATACGAGTACATACGGCGGAATTCTTATTTCTTTTATAAGATCGACTAGGTTATAGGATTATAACTTCTTTTGAAGAATATCTTAGTTGAGTTGAGAGAATTGAGTCGTGTTTGTGAGTCGAACATTCACAGAATTCGTAATATATAATGATAAAATTCCTTTCAAATATACTTTCAGAGATAGAAACACGTAATTTCGTTATTAAATTAATTATTTTTTTTTTATAATTTGTTAAGTATATTTGTAAATTCATTTTGTTTTTCTTTATGCCAGGTATGGTTTTATTTGTTTTTATAACAGTAGTTGAGAAAATATCTAACATTGAATATATTTTTTATAACCTCAATATGGATTTTCTTATTAAGAAAGGCAGATGTCTGTGCCAGTCTAATAGAAAATCTTTTAAAAGAAATATTGTCAAGTTATTTTTCAGTGAAAGTCCCATAGAAGTATCAGTCAATTAAACAGAAAGGAAATTGATTTTTCTGTATCCATACAGTGTAAATAATTGTAAAAAGCTGGTATATTGAAAACACGCACTCACATTTTAATAATTTGTACAGATTACATTTATTTAATGTATACAAATAAATGGAATTGAAGTGTCCCCTGCTAATTTCAAATTACAGCTTTTCACTAAATGCAACTGAAAGTGCAACTGTTTGTGCCGGTAAATCTCTGGAACGGCTGGACCGATTTTGACGGGTTTTTCGCTGGTTTCAGCTGATGATATAAGGAGTAACTCAGGCTACTTTTTTTAGCTAGCTTCGTCCTGTGGCGTTTTACGTGGTTGATTTCGTACCGCGCGTAAAACCGCGGGTCTCAGCTAGTATAATATGAATGCTGTATATTTTTAAATGTAAATTAAAACAGACGGTGTGTTGTGATGTAAGAAACATTTCTTTTGTTTTTTGTTATTTTTATACGTCTGAGTTATTTTTTAAGTTTAACTTTTGTGGTATTTTAAATACCGCTTAAGTGTAGTGATGAAATATTATTTCAATTAGTATATAGCAATTCATTTATTGCAACGAATTTGGTCAAATATCAAGGATAATTTCATTTTTAAGGACCATTTAGTTCGTTGTGTGCAGTAGCGTTTGGCGAGTAAGATTGTTAATTAAAATCTTTGGGTGTTTAAATTCTTCAGAACCAGTTTTACTTCATAACTATAAGGAGTTTTACATTAGACCTGTAAATATTAAACTCTTGGTCATTGTAGTAAAGAGTTTGTTTCTTATAGGAGACTTGGGCCCTTTTGTGACAAACGCAATTTGGCCAAGAATGTGGTTAGGGGAACTGCGAATTCGATACATGTGCGCATACGCTTCAAGTTCAAGGTTAACGAGATATTGCGATTATAATGTAGACTCCGCAATGTTTATTTACAGTGCCTGCATATACCTACTAGTAATTAACACAATGGATAAATAATTTATGTTGGCATATTCAATTATTTCATGTTTGTTTGTGTCGATTGATTGTCGTTTCTGGAAGGAAGGCTAGAACAAAATGGCGACTGATGACGTCATATGTGAGCATTTAAATTATTATAATGAGGATAAGTAAGAGAGAAATAGCATTTTAAATGTGATTGTGATACATTCCATGGTATTTTAGTTCAAGTAAAGTTCAAGACACAAAAGGTAACAGCAAATTGTGAATGTGGTGACATATAACCAGCCAGTCCCAAACCCGCACTTTGCCAGCGTGGGGACGAATGGCCTTAACCCTTTCCTGAGAGGAGACCAGAGCCCAGCAGTGGAACGTTTATGGGTGGTTGATTAACATAGTCTCATTAAGGCTGTAGAGAAGACATTATCGGTAACAATAAATGCATGACAACAAAAATAACATATTTTTCAATTGTAACAGTTCTTACTAAATAAATTCAAAGTAATGAGAACAGGTAGTGTACGATAACATTTTAAATCCTTACCCAAACAATTTTTTTTATTAGTGTTGTATGTACATACATGAATAACTATTTTTTTCTATTTTTAGTTGGAATTATGTTAAACTGCAATGATTCCAAAACCGGTAGCACGATTCAATTACGAAGTGAGTGACTAGTTTTATGAGGTATTCATGTTAGTCTATTATATAGCAATGAGGCTGGTTAATATAAGACCTGAAATTACCGAAACCAAAAAACGACATGGTAAAATACATTGGGTTTAATAGACGATTAATTTATATCATAACTTCCTCACAAATATTTTTTTATGTAACCTACCTTACATCAAAAAAGATTATATCTAATCTATTTCCAGAGATTAGATATAATCCGGTTGAACCGTTTTTGATGGGACTTTTACTTTCAGTTAGCTGATTTTATAAGTAACTTAGGCTACTTTTATTTTAGAGTAACTGCGTCCCGCAGTCATCCATATATGTTGTTGTAAATATACTTACATGCATGTATGTAATTCCAACTTGGTACACCGCGGGTAAAACCACCGATATTTTTTTTATTTCATGAGACCTTAGAGATTTACTTAGACCTTAGATTTAACTGCCTCTGTGGCGCAGTGGTAGAGAATGCGATTGCTGTACAAGAGGTCTCGGGTTCGATTCCTGAGTCGGACCAAATGTTTGTATGATCTGCAAATATTTATTTCGGAGTTTGGGTGTTTTCTATATATAATATGTATGTATTTACAAAAAAAAGTATATAAGTATTAATATCAGTTGTCTAGTACCTATAGTACATGCTCTGCTTAGTTTGGGACTAGGTGGCGTTGTGTGTTAAAATGTCTGAACATATTTATCTGAACATATTTAGATATATCTGAATATTTTTTACTAACTTCAAAAAGATAAATAAATAAAACGAAGTAACTTAATATAAAATTCCTTAAAAATAAGTTGTTATAAAGATTACTTTATTCCTTTTGATGAAAGTTGTCTTGAGTTCTCAACTTCTAAGGTCCAAACAGCGATTTATTAAATATACATATAGTTCTAAAGTATTTTTGCTTCGTTACGCGGCAGTTACGCGAGAATTACGACTGGAAATAGCACAACAAAATATATTTAATACTATATTATTCATTAAATTTCTGTAGAAAGTAGAATAGACCACTTAATGGACGTGGTTGTGAAAGTCATTCGGAGCGAACAGCGTCTACAATTACACATTCTGTGCGATTTAGTGAGCATACAATAATTTTAAAAATATCTTTATAACTTAAATGTTTGAGCTGAAAGTTATTATTTTTGGTCTGGTTAATAAAATAGAGAATGCCTGGTGGTCATAATTTCGTTTTTATATCTATGGCCAATATATATGGAACTGGCATTGAATAGCCTAGTATACCATCGTAGTTCTAAATATGTATTGGACTGTAAAGTTTTATGTAGCCTTTTGCATATCATTTTTAGTTTTATGGCAGACTAACTTTTGATCGCGTCTTTGTCTGTGTGTATATCGGTTATCGCAAAAAAAGCAACCCATGTCCTTCAAAGGTCCAATATATCTTCATGATGAAGTTCATTCTGACAAACAGAGTTATTTTTGAATTTGAAATATAATTATGGATTTTTTAATTGAACATTTTAACTTTCTGCACTTCTTCATAGTGATGCAATATACAAAAACGAATCAAGGCAGAGGTAACCCGATCACAGCAGAAAAATCTGTCAAACAATATGTTAGAATGAGGGAATTCGGAAAATTCTTTGATTATCAAAATAGGCATGATGACTAATTTTGAAAAAACTGTTTAAGGATATTTGGGAGTATCTCCTATTGTCAAAAACAGTTATATTTCCACACAAAATAAAGTTTTAGTAGGTAAAAACTGCGATTTAAATTTTAAATATTAAATTCATCATTTAAATATCAGAAAACGCTCGATGGTGTCATGGCGTCTGTTTCTATAAGACGTGACGTTACCATTTGTCAAACAGTGTCAATTATAGCTCTTAAAAACAATAAAATGATTGTCGATTATATGCGAACAAAGTGAGCTTTATACATAATTGACGTAAATCGCTCCGATTGGTAGAACTCAACATGGCGGATTGCTGTATTTTGTAGTTTTATTTTGCCAATTAACTAATAATCTCGCTCAAAATATGAAAATAAATGCGATTTTTATACTGTGTGAACCTTATTTTATCAGATAAATACATAATGTTAGTGGTTCTTAGTTACTGTCATCATGCGTATTACTGCAAATAAAAAT
Source organism: Hyphantria cunea (assembly GCA_003709505.1). NCBI lineage: Eukaryota > Metazoa > Arthropoda > Insecta > Lepidoptera > Erebidae > Hyphantria > Hyphantria cunea. The sequence goes on along the minus strand of PKRV01001635.1, from coordinate 1,140,342 downwards.
AATATTAAGTACATAGATTGCACTAAACATTCGTCCACTCTATACCTACTCAGTTGTGTGTTATGTGCACATACAGACCGAAAACTAATTTAGACCTTGACACGCTAAATAAATACAATACTGTAATGAAGTTTAGATAAGTATATGTAATTAAACAAGTAGTTATTGTTTGAAAACCGCGAGTATTCCTACACTATTACCCATTGAAGCAAAGTTTAAAAGTTAAGTTGTACCTATTTTTATTTCCGAATTATATTTCTATGTAGTAAATATATAAAAATGATGAGTTTGTTTGCGTTACGTAGCAAAAATTCAAGTTCAGCGCAGATTGAGCTCATATGTTGACTCGATATATAATCCATGTAAAAGATTTTTAATCTATAGAAAAGAATATAATTGAAGTTTCTGTTTGATATTTACATGGCACGATCTTGCACTGTTGAATGTAAACTCTTTCATACAAAATGTATGCAACTTTTCAAATCCGTACACCGTCTGGACCCATGTACTCAGCACGGCAAGCAAAGAAATAGTTTATTTAACTTATATAATACACTGTCGCAGTTTCTAAATATAATCTAGAAATTACGACAGTATACAGAGCGATAACAAAATAAATAGACTTTAAAAATATGTCACATGTGTATTGAATCTTAGCAGGATAAATTGTTCAATGATTGTACTTTGAACTCTCTGCCTACGTAGAAGCAAAGTCGTCCGGAAGAGGTACTTGAGCAAATGAGGATCATTGCCAATGTTGTATATAGCAACACGGTAGGGAGTAGCCATTACCAGGCGTTCACTGACAAAGTATAAGTTCAAATGGGCCTACGAATTACATTGTTACGACGCAGAATGTATATACATATGTACATGTGTATGTTTGCGATTGTGAATGTTTTGTTTAATTTTTTATGTGTGAGTTCGTAGTGACAGGCGATTGTTTTTGTATGCGAGTCTAAAATGTGTGTAAAAATGTGTGTAAAAGATTTCCCCTCGCAAAAAACGAAGCTGTGGCTACTCCCCTCCGAAGCACCGGCAGTCGTTGGCTCCATAGCCGGTGGCGAGAGCAGTTTTACCGCGGTCGCGACCTTCTGCGTGGAAGTCTTCTCGTAGAAGGAGGCGGCGGAGAAGGCTCGGGAGGACGACCTCCACTCGGACCCGATCCGCCGCCGGCGAACCGGGCGGCGAAGGCGCGTCTTTCAGCGCTTCATGCCGCCCTGAGTGTGGCCGCGGATGGTCGGGACGGGTTTTCCCTTCCATCCGCTTCAGAGGCCAGCCGCGTTGAGGCGGCGTACGCGTGTGCCGTACGTCGCCTAAATTGAGAGTTTATTTTAACAGCAGACGGTGCCCGCTTCAGTACAGGTAGGCCTTGAGAGGGGTCCGGATCGCCTAAGAAAGCGGTTCCCGGATCCGTCTCTTCCCAGGCGCAGAGTGGCACACTGTGTGGTTTTAGTCGGTTCGATTCCGACACACCGCCCCGCCGCAAACCCCGGTGGGGTGAAGGCCCGAGGGGGTTTCCGCACGTAAAAAAAAGACGATGGTCACAAGGAGGATTTGCTTATAATTTATTTAATGTTTTCTTGGTAATTTTAAGATTAGCGATGCCTTTTTTTTTTTTTTTTTTGACGTGGTGGAATGCCTTTACGCACTTCGCTCCCCCCCTGCGGGTACAGGGGCTTCGCTTCGTGTGGGACTCCTGACTGACACCAGCCAGACTACCCACTAAACCACCACGGTGTGCCACTCTGCGCCTGAGAAGGGAGGGATCCAGGAACCGCTTTCTTACGCCATCCGGACCCAAGATTAGCGATGCCTACTTTAAGGATCACAGAAAATATTCACAGTCTAAAAATGTGTGTGTACTTAAGTGTTCATTATCTTTTTAGCTTTTATTATTCCCAATATTTTGTGTCAGCTACTAAAAAGCAAACAACCAACCGGTTTTACCTGAATATCAGTTTTTACACAGAGCGACTGGCATCTGACCTCCGGAACCCTGAGGGTGAACTGAATTCGAAGGTTTAACCAGTCGTCAGAATATTTGAGTCCACTGACTTCCCAATAACGATTGCCATAGATGTTCATGACAACCAGGACCGACGGCTTAACGAGCTCTCCGAGTCACGAGCGGAAAACACCACTATATTCCATACTCCGAGCTACTATTGAGAATTTCTTGTAAGAAAACCCCAACAGCAGCCCGACCCGGGAATCGAACCCGAGACCCCTTGATCTGCATTTGCTTACGTTAGCCACTAGACCGACGAGGCAGTCAAACACTTGTGTGTACTTAAGTTGTTATTAAGTTAAATTGAACATAATGTGCGTATATCATAAATGTAAACACATTAGCAAATGTTGCCTAAAACCCGTTTCAGATAAATAAAACTAAAAATAGTGTGCCCACGCAGCAACTGAATGTCAACAAATAATCGGCAAGCTATCGAGTACAATTTATCATTATCAGTTCGCTTTGCAAAGTTGCATTATTTTGTTTTTAACTTGTGTCAATGAACAAATTGTTTCTCCAAATTTACGATATTTTGGGACTATATGTATATATATGTATATATCATAGCCCAACTGCACAACTGTTTTCGAGTCTCTCCAAAGAAATGATATTTAACCACCAACACAAAAAGAGGGGTGATATAAGTTTGACGTTTATGTCTGTGTGTGTGTATCTGTCTGTGGATCATAGCTCTCAAACGATTTGTTTTCATTTGAAAGTGTTGTTGTTATCTATGTTTGGTTAATATCAGTCCAGCAGTGTAAGAATATCAGCTCTTTTCCAAAATGATGTAAGGCATTCTTGGCGTATGATTACTTGAATAAGCGCTTGCTTAAGGGTTTTTAAAATTTTAATTTAAGCTTTTTTCCCATTATTGCAACATTTTCAAATAGGCCAGCTTCTATTAGTCGTAGTATGTGTGATGTTATACAAGCTTCCTTGACAAATACTTTATCCAATACTCAAATGATTTTCAGATTATTAGCAGCAGTTCTTGCGATTAGCGTGTCCAAGTAAACAAACTCCTAAACTTTATATTATTAGTATGAATATAGATATTTGCATAATTTGAAAATGGCTTATGTTCTATTCTTAATATCAGCTTTATCCAGTGAAAATGAGGGCTGATAAGTTATAACATCGCATCATCCAATCAAATCTTATTAGCTTTAGCTAACAAAATAACTAACTAACTAAATAATCACGGCTTATTTTGCTTTAGCAAAATAAGCCGTGATTATTCTGTAAATTACAATAATACAGTTCTGTCATTACTTACAATAAAGCTACATAACCTTTTAATTTGGCAGGTTTTTATTTTGCAACATTATTATATTGGTCGTAAGAAGGTACTTCGGAAACTAATTGAAAGAAAGATTTATTTGTTATAATAAAGTACAAAAGATGCTATCACGTATATTACATTCCTTATATTCTACCATTTTTGAAGTACAAATCTTAGGTCTAAACAATAACGTTATAATTTTATTTATTTTAGGTCTAGACAGTAAGTAGCATTTAATTATTTTTTGTCACTGAGAAATTCGTTACTATTATAGCAACATTTGCTTTTAAAGGTAAGTTATTGTAGATTGGTAACACCATACAGAAATAATTTTTGTTGAACCTAGCAGTGTTGTTTGGCAATGAGTAATTTACTGGCGGATCTGCTATTTATTTTTGTAACTGTATTTTTTTTCTTTGAGTTTTTATACACAAATAATATATTGATTAATATTAATACGCGAACTTAAATTGAGAGTTACAATTCGCAACGGTATATACCCAAACGCTCTGAGTATTTACTTTCACATTGATCTACAATTGTTGCGTTATGTAGATCCTAACACTTTATCGTGAACGACTATATTCTTTGCCGGTATAGGCACTAAAATTAAACGCGTACATGTTTTTGTTTCAAACAAAAACATGTATTTCCGCAATATTTGGTCCCTAATTATTTAAATTTAATTAAGTTGGAACTAGAGTTAAAGGAAGTAGACGTTCTTTTCAATGTGTTTTCTTGCAGTTGGATTTTGGATATTATTTGAATACATTTTGTAAAGTATTTAGTTAAGTCACTTTTAAATTTAAATGTGTTCTTTTGTTCGCGTGATTAGTATTCAACTGGCATGTTCATAGATCGAATAATATTTGTTTTGGTACTTCAGTAGTGCTGTTAGTGTTCTGTTGTGCAAAATTTGTATTGAGAGTTGACCTAAATTCAATAGTTTGTAATTATAGTATAGCTGAATTCATGTAATTCGTAAAATATTAACGTAAATATTTTGAAAATTCATAAATTATGTTCTATTTTTTTGGATTTTCACAAGGAGGGGTTGCTATTATTTATTCTATTATTATTTAGTATATTCATTAAAAATAAAAAAAAATAGGTCAAAAATAACGGAGTGTTGACGTTAGAAACATTAATAAATCCGATTGAAAACCGATACCGATGGACATTTAAAAAGAAATGCTGCTGTCAGTTTTACTATGGCACTCAATTTTTGCGATGAGCGAGCAGTGAATGAGATGGCGGTTAGTGCCTGATGAAAATAGTCAGTCTTAATTTTGTTCAAGGCTTAGATGCAAATATTATAACATTTATTGCGGAAGCGAGTTACGACTATGAACGTTTCTTTTGCTGCAAATTTACATAACAGTAAATAATAATTCTATATATATATACATATATATATAAATATATAAAAGAAAAGTAAATATAAAAAGTAAGAAAAGTATATATATATATAAAAGAAATATATATATATTTTACAAGCGTTTGGATTTTTTGTTCTTGTATTATGTTTCAATATTGGTGCTAAAAGTAGTGCACAGTTTAAAACAAAACGTACGTACGTAAGAAAATAAAATATTGAAGTCTAATTACTAAAACTTTGAAAACTTTAGTAAATTAAAAGCATTTATTAATACTTAAACTCAAAATAAATTAAAATAGTAAAATTATTTAAAAATAAATAAAAAAGATACTTACAAAGTTTGGCGAATCAATAACGTTGACTTAGACATATCAAAACTATTCTGACACTTCACAGTTTTAAAATAAAAAAAAAACTAAAAGTTTAATAGTTTTAAATAAATTCACTTTTTCACAACAACAGACATATTGTTTTTAAACATACACAGATAAAGATATAAAAAAATACCGAAGGACAGTGCTGTCGTACAGGCGAGCTACTCGATAATGCATACAGAGATTGTACTCCCGGCGTCTATACTATACTGGTTTGACTAGTGATGTTAATATTCATCGATAATAATGAAATCATAATGTTGTTTGTGGTAGTAATCGCCTGATATGAATAAGTACCAGAGCCTAATGTTCATTCTGTTAAATCAGTTACTTGACTGAAATAAAATCATTTACCTTCTGAGGCGAACGACTTTCATAATCAAGGATTTAAAAATCATTTGCATAATCATGACGACGATGGTAATTGTTATGAATGTCATTCAGTTTAATAACTGACATTCCTGGCTCCAAATGTCCTAAAATTTTGCAAGTATGAGTTTTAAACAGTCCAACAAACATAAAGACTTGTGGTTTAAAGAAGCTTAAAGTAGTAGTATTACATTAAATTTCTTAGAAACGTTGACGTATTTAGACAAAACTCACTTAGAAATATGATGTACCTTTTTTTGTTCCTGGTGGCATATCGAATTCATTTGGGTACTAGAAGCCGGGGAACTAGGTGCACCCTACAAAGGAAACCTCTGAAACCTCGACGTACCTCGAGCCACCTACGTTTGTAGATGGCCCCCTCCTATGTGGGAAGTAGTGGGAACCCCGATGTTCCCGTTACTGTTCCCTAGAGCGCGCACGCTTCGCAGCGTCTGTGCCGGGAGATGTTCAGTTAAGAATCATTAAGTTTATTTGTACAAAAAACCAATGAATTTGTTTTGTTCAACTACTATTTATTTAAAATTATGTGCCCATCACTTATCACTTAGCTTATTTTGTTAGTATCAATTTTAGCGACCGGGCAAGAGGTTATCACGTATATAGAATTACACTTTATCAGGGTTTTGATTGACAATATTTGCGCTACAAAATATGTTATGAGTCAGAGTTTATCGACATGTAAACAAAGTAGACGGCCACAGCACATCACTAGCGCGTGAACTCTGCAGTCTTTTGTTTACGTCTGATTCACTCATTGAACAAATTGTATTCAAGGATAAGTTATCAATTGTCAATTTTAACACTGGCTGTTAGAAATAAGATGTTTAATAGTTTTTATGAGAATAGTTTTAATTTTGACAGTTCAGTTTATTAAGGATATACTTTTTACATATTTAGAAAGTAATATTATATCACTTGAGTGAGTATGTCTGATTAACTGTGTTGATTCTAAGTGCCAAGTAAACTCCACAAAAGTTTATTTTGTTTTTATTTTTTAATTAAAGTTTATATTTCAAAATACATACATATTTTTGATTACTTAAGTCAAAAAACTGAGCATCATGCTCATCACACAATTATTGATTTGATATGGAGACCGAACCCAGGACTTCCAACTAAGTAATAGGGCACTAGCCATTAAACCATTATGACTTGGTGCGAATTCGTGACATTATATTATTAACACGCTTTTAGTGATTTTTTTTATTAATGTAAATGTTATCTTTTAATAGGTTGTATTTTCATGTCTGCCGGTATTATTATTTGAAACACTGATAACGAAGCTAATTATCATTATTCTTCAGAAAACATTGCAACAAAGAGAAATAACAAATAGCCATATTTGTCTGTTCCAAAGAAAAAAAAAGTATTCGAAATATGTTTAAAAAAGAATGTATACAATACCTACAACGTTCTAATGTTTTAAATCTGTCTTTAATGCATTCAGTCATGTCATTTTAAAAATTCAAATTTCGAATATTGGAACATGCATGCGTGCGTGACATGTGTCTCGTTGGAATATTCGGCATCGCGGTCACCGCGGAATCAGAAGCTGTGCCTACGTGAGTTATCCGACGTATTCAATTTTGTTAGGTGCACACTTTGTACCAATACACGGTGTTAAGTGAAACTAACCGTTATCTACTAAAATGGTAATCAATTTAGCTTTATAGCGTGTATTGTAATTATAAACCATTCGTGAATCATTAGACAACAGACGAGGCTCTGGCGACCGACCAATGGCGGTATATCCATCCTAAAAGGCGTAACTAAATACAATAGGCCGGTGATGGGCAGCAGCGTCACCGGTGCAACAAGTTACGCCCTGCGATCACCAACCCGCCTGCCCAGCGTGGTGATTATGGGCTGACCCCCTCCATGAGTAAGCAACAGAAGCCACGGCCCCCAGTTCCCGGTAGTCCCGCTATTCCTGGTCATGGTGGCGACCACGGTTACGGCGTGACTGACACGCAGACTGGATGTATAAAGTAATTTTCAGTACGAGCTAATATTATCCAACTTATAATTAATAGTAAGTAGTTGTAAATAATAAGTCGTTATCATAACATTAACTTCTAGCTAATTACTATTAGAGTACCTTATTAAAATGATAATATTCACTTGAAAAATCTTACTAAGTCATAAATTTGAAGTTCCGTCCGTTAGGATTTCATGGCTAAATCCGTGCATCGATCTCAATGAAATTTAGTATGGACATACTTTAAGGCTCTTTCCTTATAATTATAATAATAATAGCTTTTATGTAACAATCTTTCAATATAGTTTCTATAATCTTATATATTTGTTTGACACCGGTACGTGAAGATTGTCTTGCTGTCCAGCTTAGGCCTCCCCTAGAGTTCACTTTTGTCTTTTTCAAGTGTGTCCTGCTATTTTTATAATATCGTCTTCCCATCTATGACGCTATCTCCTTTTTTTTCTTTTTTTATGTGTCGGACACCACTCCGTTACTCTTTCCTTATAGTGAAAACTTAATCTTTACTGCTGTCGAGCTCCAAGTAAAAGCTACTTTTTTATTTGTTACACAGAGAAAACAAACTGCATTACAATCTTTGTCCCCCAAAACCTGGTTGATGGTTTGACTGGGATTAGTACCTACATATTTTAGATGAAATAGATTATAATAAAAAAACAAACAAACAACAACCCATAATGTCCCACTGCTGGGCTCGGGTCTCCTCTCAGGAGAGGGTTAAGGCCATACGTCCCCACGCTGGCCAAGTGCGGGTTGGGGACTGGTAAGAATACGTTGTGGCTACGTAAATCTTGCCGTTGGATGTTTTTAAGCCGCCCGAAGGCCTCCAACTAAGCTTCACGACTGTTATCGTATGATAACAATCGGGACCGACTGCTTAACGTGACTTCCGAATCACGGAGACGCTCATGGTAACATGCCACCAGCGGTCACCCATCCAGGTACTGACCGCGCCATCGTTGCTTACCCTCGATGATTGTTTCTAATCACCGAGTGCAACTGGGCTATAATAAATAATAAATATATCCGGATATTTTAACACACAACGCCATCTAGTCCCAAACTAAGCAGAACTTGTATTATGGGTACTAAACAACTGATATTATTACATATATATACTTTTTTTTGTAAATACATACATATTATACATAGAAAACACCCAAATCATGAAGTATCAATTTTATGTTTTAGTAAAGTCAGAGAACTTAAATACCTGTTTCTGGTTCTGGAAGGTAAATAATTGGCCGAAGATGGAAGATATATATTTATTAGAGAATAGTAAAACAATGATGTTCTCAGAGCCTATTACGGCCACGGTGGCCAATCTCATTGGAGACCAGCCAACTACGCAGGATATATTATAGTGTATAAGTGTGTACGCAAACACAGGTGCACTCTCTGTTCCCTAACTCTCATAATCCTATGGGACGGTTAACCGACCCATTCGGGAGAGATCAGGTGGAGGAACAACAGCTTTACGTGCTCTCCGAGGCACGGGGGTTCAGACCTATAACTTCCAAACTTCGAGCTGTTATTAAGTATTTCTATAATCAGTAAAACTCAATAGCACTTTTGGCCCGACCCGGAATTCAAACCCGAGACCTCAAACGTCAACCGCTTGATCAATGAGGCAGACCGACGGTAAAACAATATAATTATAGTTGAAGTACCTAAGCAATAAGGATAATTACATGGGACCTATTAGGCCCGACACTATAAATGAACTGCGAGACACGATAAGATTTTCCTGTTTTGTGTTCACCATAGACTGTTTATCAACAGTATAACAACAAAGCAAGACCTTAAAACTCTTTAGTACAGTGGCAATTTTTATTTATTTATAACTTTATGCACTTTTGTACGTTGGGGGACTTAATGTACTATTCTCTACGAACCAACCTTTGGGTGGTGTAGAAATCTTGTGAGGTAGGCGCTGTTTGGAGGTTGTATTATTTGGCAACAGGCTGTATTATTGTTTGAAAAAAAAAACCGCCCAAATACGAGTCGGACGTTCCATACAAACCTGTGTTTTCGCACTTTTCCTTTATCTGCGCTATAGGACGTTGCTTCGTCAGATTTTATTAACAGACAATTACCAACACGTGGAATATCTATATTCTGTTTCGAGAGGGAATTTATAAACTTTAAAGAAACGGATACAAATAATATCTAATCTTAGGAAAACAACTTATGATTTATACTAAAATTGTTGTTCCATGTGGTGAAGTACCCGCTTATACCACTACGACATTCCTGCAGTCTTATAGAATCTAAGCCCAATTCAAATATTATATTGTGTATTAACTAAACCACATACTTTAAAAAACAGTTGATAATACCTTTTCGACCTACATTTTGTTAGACTGTAACAACGCCTACCACAATACACATAGCAAAATGTATTTAAGTGAATGTATATCTTACACGGTACAAATAAAACCTCGTAACGACTATACGCTCATGGCGCGCGTGCCATGAACGTCCGCGCTGAGAGTGCGTTCCGAATAATGCATTTCAAATATTTGAAGTATGTCAACTAAGCGCGCCAGGCTAGCGTGGCAACAGTTCCAGTATTTTACCGTTTATCATCCAGGCCAGTCCTGTACAAGCATCAGCGTTTATAGTTTATACAGTATATTTTTATTAGAAAATTTAAGCTCGGTCATCCAGGTACTTTTTGTCAAACAAAAAAATATTTAAGATAATAAAAGTACTGAATTTTGAAATATTTAAAGGAAACATCTTTTGACTAGCATAAAATACATTTCGTACTTTGGTCTGGACGCGGATGTGAGACGTCTACGCGTCTGCGTAATGCTATATGCTAAGTAAGACTTAATCATGAATGGCATGAATGAGCCGGCTCGACCGGAGTGATACCACAGCCTCAAAGAAAACGGGTGTGAACCAGCGCTTGCGCTGTGTTTCACCAATTGAGTGAGGATACTGGAGGCCCATTCCCAACCCCTCCCCCATCCACCTCCCTGTCCCTCAAAGGCCTGCAACGCACTTCTGATGCTACTAAATGTTGCGGGTGTCCTTGTGCGGCGATAAACGTTTACCATCGGTATTTTTATTTTGACATTTGTTTAAAACTATTAGAATATGTGTACTTCTATTGCATTAAAAACAAAACAAATTGTTATTATGCCAACTCAGTCTCAAACCTGGCTTGAAGGACGACATAATACGTCCATACCTTCTTGATTATTTTCTTTCCTTTTCCTTTTTTAAAAGAGACAACTCCCGCTCTAGTAGTGTATTCTGTGTCGCGGGGTACTTTACATGCATACATAAAACAAATACAAGCAATATCCAGACTCAAAATAATAATTTGTTGATCACACAGTGTGGTGTCCCGTTCAAATTCCAATTTGAACCCATAACACTTGGCGTTCTTGGGTAAGAATCGGCGTGAGGATCGTTTAAACCACCAGGCATATACGTGCACAAAACCATCACTATCATCGTCCTTTTTTTTTT
>PKRV01001635.1:1035878-1129399 GCA_003709505.1 Hyphantria cunea | reverse complement strand
TTTTTGACGTGGTGGAATGCCTTTACGCACTTCGCTCCCCCCCTGCGGGTACAGGGGCTTCGCTTCGTGTGGGACTCCTGACTGGCACCAGCCAGACTACCCACTAAACCACCACGGTGTGCCACTCTGCGCCTGAGAAGGGAGGGATCCAGGAACCGCTTTCTTACGCCATCCGGACCCATCACTATCATCGTCCTAGCCTAGCCTGGGGTCGGCTGGCATCTGACCTCCGCAACTGATTTTTTGAAGGTTGAATATGCCCAAAATATTATTTTTTTTAAATTAAAACAAAACCAAAAAGTATTTAATTTTTATCGCTGACAGAACTTATAAGTTAAAATCGTAAAAAAAAATTAAAACTATTCTTAAATTTTGTAAGCATTGTCAATAGTGTCTCAATGTAAATAATTTAGAATATTCACATTGACAAAAACGAAGTTTCGTCTCCTGGGACGCATCACGGCCTTTTGATAAAATGATTTAAAGTGAACATATGACATTGTTTAAACGAAATAATCTCTTGGGTATTATTATTTATTGAAGTACATACACAAATTTAAAGGTAATATCAAAACTAAGTGGAGCGGTACTAACGTAAATGAATGGTGAATTATATTCAAGATGAAGATATTTTATGTGAAATACAAAGCAGTTAAACTAATTGCCAACAGAAGTGAAAACATAAAACTATAAACAAACAGGTATTATTTTTGAATATTCAAATTCATTGTTCGATCTTACTGTAAGTTTATCGACCTGTGTTGCTGGCTGCATGTGGGGTCAGCTTATACATATCTTTATAATTACAGTTCACTCACACTTACCATGCCTATACCGACGACATGAATTTACTCTCTGCCTAAATCTAACTGTAGAAATGTTCACTTAAACAATTTGGAAATTTTAATAGTGCAATGCAGGATTCGGATCGCCTTTGTGTTGCAAATTCATTCATATGTAAACCTGTTTGGTCTTTTGTGATTCCATTCATTTAAATGGAAGAAAGTTTCAGTCGTTATATATTGTTATTCGAAGAACACTTATAAAAAAGTTTAAGTATGAACCATTACTTATTAAATATAATCTGTTTTAAGAATATAAAAGTAAAAGTGAGGCTTACGGAGGAAATCATCGCAACACGACAATGCTTTCATGATTGCGATCGTTTTATCTGACAATAAACTGTAGGCAATCTCTTAAGCCCGGCTTTAAGAGCATCAACTCGAATTTTATTATTTCGATCTGTCTGTGTCTTAGAGAAAAAGTGCAGGCTTTCTTAGACAATCATTTACATGTGGGTATTGGTCGAAAGTAGGTATGGTCTTCGTAAGCTGACTTGCTTTATATTAGCTTTCGAAACAGTGACAGTCGAAGTATTGATTTGGAAATCTTTTATTGATTCTAGGTACGTTTATTTTGTTCCAGAGATTTCCTTTCGAGGGTGCACCTGGTTCCTCGACTTCTAGTACTCGAGACGGTGTACGGTTTTTAGGCGGTTCGAGTCCGACATAGCCACCAGTAGGTGGCATCCGAGGGGATTACCGCAGAAAAAAGTACCTTTATTTTGTGTAGGTGGTAAACGTGCCGGTTTAAGTGATTTCCAAGTTCCGTATGTGCCTTCAAAAGAGGGATTTGCAGTTTTGGCATCCGATTTAATCAGTCATTCGATGTAATCCAACGACAAAATCAAAATCTTTGTTTAAAGTATCATGTATCATATAACGAAGCAGTTCAATCGATCAAATGAACTTGTCATATGCACTATGCAGATAAATATAAATGAGTGTGTTGTGGATGAATAACAAAAATGTCATATAAATCCCCACATACATTAAGCTGATATATTTTTTCGTTTTATTCAACAACTGTAAATCATATTTGACATTTTTCACGAAACAATCAACACAGCAAACAGCTCCATGAAACTTTATTCTCTGTTCACTGGGGATAGTTTGTTAAGTCTTTGAATAAAATGTGAATAAAATATCATTATATTATCTAGTGAGCGCACGATTTCAGGACTTCATTGACTTCAACATCACAATCAACAACAGCCATTAAAAGTCCACTGCTGATTTAGGTTTCTCCCAAGGGTATCGGCCTACGGGGTGGTGTAGGGTATGTTTTAAGTTTTGCTTCTCTTTGCAGTGCAATTGTCCGGCTTAGTTAAGTCCCTCTGACGCCCATGGAATGAACAGTTATCGTGATATTTCAAATCCTTACGTTTTTGACAGGAATAAGCTCAAAGCCTAACAACTTTTAAGTAGTATCACTCTATAAAAACACTTTTCATATTTTAGCACACAAATGAAAAAGCTTTTTCGTGTTTTAATAAAGTTTTAATGAAGTTATATTTGCCGCTAAGCAGCCTATATTATTTATACAAATAAATAAAAGTGTCTGTATGTAATTTTGAATTAACAGGTTTTCACTAAATGATTGTGAAAATATAATCGGTATTTACAGCAAAAACACAATTTGGATCATTTTCAATCAATGCAGCATGGCGACCCACACTAAGTGGGCCCAGTGACTCTGCATCATTGGACCTCAGGTCTCGCACTCATTAACAAAACATGGCAGCATGAACGCTGTTATTTTACGTTGATCTTCTGTACGAGGGTAGTACCGCCCCGATTGAACCGGCCCGCTCGTGCTGAAATCAGCGTGGCTCTACTAATTAGGTTCTTTGCGGTTGCCAATGTAAAGGTACAGCATCAACAACACCGCGGCAAGTAGCTAGTATAATACATGAAAAGACTTTCAGAATATATTCTGGCAAGCTACAAAGTGTTGAAAGTTAGCATAATTTATTCGTATCTCGTCCGCTCCCGTGCTGCCATCTACATAATTCCGACAAAAATGTATTGTCTTGAGTTATTGGAGGGCTCATGTGTTTTTACAGCCTCCATATGGGATTTGCCTTTACAATTTTATGTTTCTTACTTTTTTATTGTTAAGTATGTATTTTTTAAGAACGTTGGCACTATGATTTGTTAAGGAGTTTTGTAAAAGAAATAAAGAAAACAATGAAGTTTATGATGCTGTCAAAATATTTGTGTTATATTTTTACCATGTTAAATAAGTTAGAAATCGGTTGGTGATCAAATTAAGACTATATATATATCCTATCTAGCTTTTCTCTTTCTTTAGTACCTGCATTACCTAATCCTAATTGATAAAGAGTAGATATAATGTTATTTTTATGTATGTGTGCCATATAATAGAAAGAGCAGAGTAGAGTATTAATGGAGGATACAATAAGTATTTTTTTTTTACGTTACAAGAAACACCGAGTTACATCTTAAGAATAATGTAATATAGAATATTTCATCATGTGATAAGTAGAAGAATTAATTTTATTTGAAATTTCCTAGTTTACGTATGCTTTTTATGGATAAAATAAATGGTTTCTTTAAATTTTATTACCCTTTTATCCTAGATTCTTCCCACAAAAGCTGTGCCGGCCAAGCACTAAGTTGTTTACTAACAAGCTATATAGGTATGTATTTTATCTACATATATATTTGAATGCAATGATTTCTACCTTGATTTTTGTTTGGCTTTTAGATATACATTTGGATACTATAAACGTCCGATTGCTCTTAGAAAGAAAATTAATATTTTCCTCTCGATTCACGGCACTTAAAGGAACTTGTTTTTGCACCGACACACCGTTATTTCTTCTTCACGGTAGCTAGTTTTTAGATGTAGCATTGGGGGCACCAATGATCGACACTTAAAGGAGGTGGTGAGTTTCTTTGATAAGTTTAAAGTTATTGAGTCACCTTTAAACCAAAATAAACAGTTGGGTATGGTAAAGTATATTCTTGAGAGAAGAATATACATGTCTATGTTAATTAACTGTACGCAAACTATGAGAAGATCAAAAATAAAAAAAGTGTATAAATCTTCAATCATCGACACTGAATCACTAGGAACTAATACCCTGTAATCGACAGTAACCAGTTATTGACACCCAGTAATCAACGAGTATTTTTTTTTATTTCGCATGGAATGCTTTTCGCACCATACCTACCCTCCGTGGGAAAGACGAAGGACGTGTATGGGACTCTGGAAAGTAAACCAGCCTACCAACTAAGCCTCGCGGCGGCCTGCCTCGGCAGTCGGGAAAAGCTCCAGAAATGCATCAGCGGCTTCTGTAGTCCTTTCTGTCTCACCTCACAAATGAAGTACATACCAGGATAACCATGGTCACCTTAGGGGCAGGACACCGTAATATCTCTCACCATTCTACACAGTAAGAGGCGACAGAGCGTCCCATCTTAGACAATACCCCCTGGGCCGCACCAGGTCCGTGTCCCCTGTCTCGGATCATTTGCAATGGTCACATCACTCCAAGGTGTGTCCACAGCAACCCTTAGGCGGCGATTAGGGAGCTAGCGACCTCTACCGCGTCCCCATTACCGCCTCCTTCGAGACTCCTTTGAGACCGCTCG
This sequence comes from Hyphantria cunea, assembly GCA_003709505.1. Taxonomy (NCBI): domain Eukaryota; kingdom Metazoa; phylum Arthropoda; class Insecta; order Lepidoptera; family Erebidae; genus Hyphantria; species Hyphantria cunea. The sequence goes on along the minus strand of PKRV01001635.1, from coordinate 1,124,939 downwards.
GCAGACTCTTTCTGGAGCATAACATCCTCACAGAAAGAGACTGCGGGTTCCCACCCTTCACCATTCGTCAGCATTGCCGCTCAATGCTGGCGGAAAGATGTTTTGTCTGATCTGTCTGACCAGGACTCGACGCTTACACTCCCACGGACAGTCAGGACAGTCCTCTAGCGTGTGTAAACCTCAAGTAAACTTATGAAACAGTGAAGTGTTTTGTATTTGTATGATCGTTGAAGAAGTTTATCGACCCTAAAAGTAAAACTATAAATCCAATATACAACTAAACATTCCTAAAAATACACAGGTGCACAAAGAAGAAATCATTTCATTTTTATTATTCATAATTCTAGAAAATTACCCATAAAGCGATGTAGAAAAGGCATAAAACCCATAAAGAGAAAAACATCGACTTTTTTCGCTATAGAATTAAGCGGTATTTAAGTTGGATTGAAACATAAAAGTAACGATTAAAGCATAAAATTAGTAATCATAATAACTTATGGTATGTTTCACGTTGCGTCTCGTTGCAAACTGTTTTTTTTATGTATTAGGTGGCAAACGAGCAGACGTATCGCCTGATAGTAAGCGATTACCGCCACCCATGAACACCCGCAACACGAGAAGCTTCACAAGTGCGCTGCCGGCCTTTGGAGGTTAGGAAGGGAAAGGAGGAGGTGGGAGTGTTCGGGGTATGGCCCTTCGGTATCCTCACTCAATCGGTGAAACACAGCGTAAGCGCTGTTTCACACCAGTTTTCTATGAGACCATGGTAGAGTGATAACTCTGGTCGAGCCGGCCCATTCATGCCAAAGTATGGCTCTGCCACGGCGATTGTGTGTGTGATTTTAAGAGTGGAAATTATTTCGGGTCGTAATGTTCTTCTTCTTATCGTGAAGATGCCAATACACACGATTATTGTCATCAACCTATAATATTCCACTGCTAGACATAAGCTTATCCTTGGCAAGGAGGTTTTGGCTTCTACACCTCGTTAGACAGACGAGTTGCTAAAGGGTTTCTTCAAGTTTCCCTTCTCTTCGTAGTGATGTTGTCTTAATATATTTTGCTCATTTGGTCAGCAACTGTTATGCAGTCAGCCTATGCTGGCTACATTTACAATAAACTTAAGCCAATTACAGAGTTCCACAGTAAGTTGTGGCAGGCTGTTACAATAATTAAGTATATTACATAATACAAAACGACAAAGGTAAAAATTATAAAAGAGATAAGATTGAGAAATTCATTTCAGTACGTTAGTCTTAAATGCTATACACAAGCATATTAATGGCAAAAGTCATCCATACTGTATTGCATGTATTAGTCATCCACTTCGCGATGAGGATGATAACCACTTCTCTTGGATTTTACTCATCTTTTCCAGAGGCAGGGTAGAGTTATTTTGGCAGCTAATACTTAAAGAAAATACTGACATCACATTTTCATCCATGTTCTGTTACGGTTTTGTTTAGGAAAATTCGTACGTACATTAAATACAAATGGGGACTATTTCACAAAACAAATGAGTTTTCCCTTATCATATTATTCAGTATCCCCGGGTGACAGGCCTCCAGTAAACGTTGGGTCCACAACATAATCACAAGAGCTGTGAGGCCTCGGGTCGAGATATGCAATTATATGTTTATCTAAAATGGTATGACACATCATGACATCGATTAATATATAATAGATAAATGGGATGAGGAAAACTATACACACACACACACACACACACACACACACACACACACACACACACACACATATATATATATATATNTATATATATATATATATATATATATATATATATACACAATAATGATTTCCGCACATATCTCTTACACAGCCGTATGACCCCATACTAGACAGATTAGGGAGTACGACAAAGGTTTTTAATTTTTTGAATAAATAAACATTAATTAAACAAAATTATATGAGTACAGTGGTGCATCTGGGTCTGGGTCAGGACCATAGTTTTGAGACGGCTTTACAGCCGGCATACGAGCCCCAGCCATCGTGTTACTGGTGTTACCTAATCGGTATTCGTTAAGAAGAAAAATATTCTATCCAAATAACTACTGTCACTCTTTTTAAGATTTTGTACAATGACAATTTGAAATATATTCAGGACCCTCATTCTTTGATGTAGTAAATATACACGATATTTTATTCTATACCATAAAAAAATGTTTAAAGTTATTTTTCATATATGGGCTTGCCAAAATGACTCTACTCTGGAAAGCATAAGCAGAATCCAAGAGTAGTGGTCACTATACTCATCGCGAATGTAGAGAATGCAACAATGCAGCAAGGTGACTCACACCTTGGCGGCCTAGTGACGCTTCTGTATCATTGGGCCTCGCATCTCCGGTCTTGCACTCACCAACGAAACACGACAGCACGAACGCTGTTATTTTACGTTGATCTTCTATGCGAGAGTAGTACCGCGCGGGTCGAGCCGGTCCAACCGTGCTAAAATAGCGTGGCTCTACTACCTCGTATAAAAATATTTTTAGCATTCTGCAAAATTTTCTGCATAAATTCGAGTATAACTAAAAATAACAATCTAGAAACTCTTCGAAGTCATCATATTCCTAGCCTTTATTATTCCCAAGATTGTTTGGGGTCGGCTGATAGTTCATCTGGTTTTACCTGAATATCACATTTTACACAGATCGACTGGCATCCGACCTCCGCAATCCTAGGGTGAACTGAATTCGAAGGCTGATCTAGTTGTCAGTGTACTTGAGGGCACTGACTTCCCAATAACGATTGCTATAGTTGTGTGTGCTCTCCGAGGCACGGGTGGGAAACACCGCCATCTTCCATATTCCGGGCTGCTATTAAAAAATTCTTATAAGAAATACCCAATAGCAGACCGACCCGGGAATCAAACCCGAGACAGTCGCTTACACTAGACCGACGAGGCCAAACTCTTTCAAGTACGATATGTCAATCAAACTATTTTAAAAAATCATCTTTAATATCATAATTTTTTTTACAATCAATTAAATCAGGTTACACCAGTAGTGTTTTTGGAACCCCGAGGAAAATGTATTATTGTAAATTTTTAACTAGGTACATTAGGCTAAGTATGATCCCATACATTATGCTAGAGCGTGTTCTCTACTCCCTAAGGTTGCCTGGAAAATATTGCAATAAGCTCGCTAGTTGTATAATACATACCTTAAATTGTGTGTTTTCTTTTGTAATCTATGGTGTGCAAATAAAGAGTTTTCTTCCTATCTGTAATTGCCCAGGGATCTTCTTTCTATGTTTATCTGTACCTGAAACTTTCGAGACCTAAGATTAGTATTATTAATTACAAGTGTATAAGTAACATAATTGGAAGCAAAATAAAGGCAAAAAGATGTAGAAAAGATCTTGGGAGAATAGTGGCAGATCTTAGTGGTGGTAGTAATTACACGTCTCACAAATTAATTATCGCCATCCCCTGTTAAGATGAATCGTCTTGAATGAATCTTTCGTCGTTTCCGATAAGGATGCTTGTATGCTCCGCAACTTTTTTTTTTTATGTCTCCAATTTACAGTTTTGGTAAACTGTTTTTTATTTACTAATTTTCAAAACTCATTTTGGTGTATTGGTTGTTATTGAATTTGTTTAAAAAGTAGAGAAATACGTTTTATTAGATTTAATACAATTGCTTGAGTAATTAAAAAAAATTAAGTCGGACAGTAAAAAAAAAAGAGGCGCTTTTAGCCCAGTTGCACCGGTGATTAGAAATAATCACCGAGGGTAAGTAACGACGGCGCGGTCAGTACCTGAATGAGTGACCGCTAGTAGCATGTTACCACGAGCATCTTCGTGATTCGGAGGTCACGTTAAGCAGTCGGTCCTGGTTGTTATCATAGGAATTATCCTATGATAACAACCGGGACCGACTGTTAAGTTGTGAAGCTTAGTTGGAGGCCTTAGGGCGGCTTGAAAACATCCAACGGTAAGATTACGTAGTCACAACGTTGTCTTGCCAGTCCTCAACCCGCACTTGGTCAGCATAGGGACGTATGACCTTAACCCTCTCCTGAAAGGAGACCCGAGCCCAGGAGTGGGACATTATGGGTTGTTGACGAAGTTGGACAGTTAACACAAAATTTGCAAATGCTGATAATATGAATAACATAATTATTAGTTAAAAGGGACCTTAAATTATACCCACTGATGCTTTTAATACACCAAAAGTTAATTTTCGATACATGTTTAATATGAAACCACTATGGGATTTTTAATTCATTTATTTACTCATGTGTCCCACACAAATGCCAAAACAAGGCAGAATATTGTTTGGTTATGAGCTGGGTATTAATTCTTCTTCTTTTGATGATATGGCAATCAGCCGGATCAGCTATTTCTGCCAATGTCAAGTATTTCGAGTCTTCAATTCTAAGTCTTCGAGTCTTCAAGTCTTCGTCGTGATGGAGTTAATGATAAAAATTATAAAAAATGTGGATGACATGAAATGGGGACCGTCTTTCGAAAAAACAAAAAACGATCTCCGGGTATTAATTTAATAAAAGTAGTCAGTTGATTACCAAAGTAACACAATATTTATTAAGACAACACTTTTATAAAAATAATTCACTAAATCACTCGTTCGTCGCTAGAAACAATACTGTCCGTACGACTAACACGTTCCGCTTTTATAGGGCTATCGAAATATCTGGAGTGATCTCCAGTATTCGGTACATAATTCTCGAACAAATGGAATCTCCTAGAAACAGTACTCTAGCGCCTTCTAGCACCGAAGACATCAAAACTACCAATCACAATCACAACAATCGTGCGCTATTAATTATTCGATTTCGCCGTCCTCCGAATCTCGAATCATCTAGATTATACAAGATCCGTTTAACTCTATGTCGCAACAGTATGATCAAAAGCCACCAATGTTATACCTGGTACTAACCTATGTTTTATGCAAATTTATTTCTTTCATTTCATTGCAACAATCTCAAACTCCAAAACAATCCTAAAATTTTGTTGAGATACTCGCAATTCCGTCCGCCCATCTTACGAGGATACATTGGTAAATGTTGGCAAGTCTGTGGTCAGCCTAAATTAACATTAGGAGTCTTCTTGTGTATTGATTCAGAACAATTCTTAATTTCTCTACCAATCTATTTAGCTCATCCTATTATCTGAGTACCTACATAACTCAATCTTGGCGCTCGCTTTGTTTCTTAATTATTGTGAGTAAAAGATTTTGTGATTAACTCGTACTCTTTATGCAGGTACTTTTAGTTTGGCATTTGACAGCTTTTGCGCCAAAACATTTTTTTATAGTTCACTGGGTAAACGAGCAGATGTATTACCTGATGGTAGGCGATTACCGCCGCCTATAGACACCAGCAACACCAGAGGCGTCACAAGTGCGCTGCCTCTCCTCCATGGGGAGGGGTTTGTTTATGGGCCTCCGGTATCCGATTTTCTGTTAGGCCGTGGTGTCACTCGGTCGAGTCAGCCCATTCGTGCCGAAGTGTGGCTCTTCCATGGTAAATTTTCCTAGTTTTCCTCTTCTCTAAAATATAAAAAGGGCTGGAGATTCGATTTATAAGATACGACAAAATTAGGCTAAATGTTTCAGCAAGACAAAGGCTACATTTGAAAGAGAAAAAGAATCCGCAAATAATATGTTCTTTACTTTTGTCAATTGTTGTAAATTGCGTATTGTTTATTATCAGCACATAAAACAAAAATAATATCGCTACGCTTACCAGTTTTATGTATTATTTACCTGGGGCTCCGTCAAGTATTCGCCATATAAGTGCCCGAATGGCACTCTATTCGCGATAAATGAAAATTTGATTTTCTGGTAGAGAAAATTTCCTGTGAATAGGGACCATCAATAAAGTTTATTGTGTTACACGAACAAAATTGGGTATGACGGGAGGCCGTAAGAATAGGTACGGTCGCGCGTCTGGGTGACGTGTAGGGCTTCAAAAGATGAGACTTTTTAGTACATTAAATTATAATAGCGTAGACGACTGTGTTGTAAATAAATATCTAATAAATACGTCTTCTTCATTAAAACGAATATTACAAAACATTCGGAAAATATAATTATTTCTATTAAATAATTTAATCAAATAAACATTGAAATATATTACCCAATTGAGTAGTATAAAACAGTGACGTCACAAGTGTGTATTTAGTACATTTTTCATACAAAGTTGTCATTTTGACAGATAGTGTTTACAGTTTGTGATCATAATAAGATTTGATTAGCGGTTTCGGTAAATTGGCTTTGAAATCTGCTTTTAGAAACTTTTCTTGGTTCTATAATATTAACTAGTCTATCCTCATATTTTTTTGCTAGCTCGTAATGAATAGTTATTGTTGGTTATTGATTCACGAATTCTTACATATTTATATGCATATATACATATATACACTTTACTACCGATTTCAGCAAAAATAGCAACGATTTTTGTTATATTACTCCGCTAAGTGATTTTAAATACTATTATTATTAAAATGATATTTTTTACGTTCATGTTCATTATTTGTATGCTAAATTTCTTTTTACAACCCTGAACCATTTTAAAATGGGTTATAATAGAAGGCAAGCCCAATTTTTATTTTTTGTTTAGATATTTTTACATTTCACAAAGCCACCTATTACTGCAGTAATTTTGAAACTGTGTACCATAAACAAGCAATTTTTATATCTTTACTAGCTGAGCCCCGCGATGTTACCAGCGGTACAACAACAGCCCCGGTTAATGACAAAAAAATAACCAATACAAAAAGTTAGCGACGAACATAAGTAAATCTTATGTTCGTCGCCGGGTTCTAAGCTACCTCCCTATCAATTTTCAGCTAAATCGGTTCAGTCGTTCTTGACTTATAATTGGTGTAACTAACACAACTTTCTCTTACATATATACATATAGAAATATATCATTTTTATTGAAAAAAAATTCAAATAAATTATTTCTAAATGAATCAACCGAATAACACTCCATAACTCTATGTTCCTGCCCAATTATTTACCTTCCCACAATTTACTTCATAATTCAATATCCTGCCTACAGCGTAACATATTTGATGTTTTCTTATAAAGTAATTTTATCGCTTAATTGACAAACATTTTAAAAAACATTGATGTATTAATACGATTTATTAACAAGCGTGTGTATGTTATTTTTGGTAGCGGTTTGCATTCCCAATGTCAAACATAGTCTTTGTTCGCATTTCCTGTATTTTCTTAAAGAATAATGAATTAATAATAAATATATAATAAATAATAATAAATATTTCGGACATCTAACACACAACGCCATCTAGTCCCAAACTAAGCAGAGCTTGTATTATGGGTACTAGATAACTGATATCAATACATAAATACTTTTTTTTTTNTAAATATATAATAAATAATAATAAATATTTCGGACATCTAACACACAACGCCATCTAGTCCCAAACTAAGCAGAGCTTGTATTATGGGTACTAGATAACTGATATCAATACATAAATACTTTTTTTTTTCTAAATACATACTTATTATACATAGAAAACACCCAAATTCCGAAACAAATATTTGCAGATCATACAAACATTTGGTCCGACCCAGGATTCGAACCCGAGATCTCATGGACAGCAGTCGCGTACGCTACCACTGAGACACCAAGGCAGTCAATAAAAATTAATAATTTACTTTACTTCTGCGTAGCTTATTGTTTTAATTACATTTTTATAAGACACGGAAATAGTTCCTTTCCAAAATAATTATACATCATCTACAACTAGGACATAGCGCATCGCTCACGCACATCGCTATACAAAGTAGCCCGTGTTCTACCTAAAGATTCAAAGTATCTCCAAGCCGAATTTTACTATCGCTTATCTTGTGAAAGCGTGACGGACAAACGGACTGAGAGTCAGAGTTACTTTAGAGTTTTTGGATACGTGAATCTTTTAAAATACAACATTATATTTAATGTACCGTCAAAATACCATTTTTTTCGTGATATATCTCGACGTTTGTATTTTTAAGAAATAAAAAAGTAACGATGTAGAACGCTCAGATAGATTGGTACAGACATCCCAGCATCCATCACTTAAGAGATTATCCTGAGTTTTGTAAGGGTGTAAAGTGAGTTCAGAAATTTTATAACAATCTCATAATGCAGCGTTAAGTGTTTCAACTTTCTAATTTTTTTGTGTGAAAAATACATGTATCCTAGTTTTTCCTAGCTAGATCGATTTATCGCCCTTGAAACCCCCGCATACAAATTTCATGAAAATCATTGGAGCCGTTATTTATATATAGATAGAAGTCGGTTAATAACTGAATTTTGTTGTGACACAAAAAACTCACCCGAAAATAGAATCTCCTGCTTTCTTGTTAGTCCTTTAGAAAGTCAGTCAGATAGGTCGATACAAGTGCTGCTCCGACAGATTAGCATTTGTTTAAATAAAATATCGTAAGTGTACAAAAAGGTTACAAAGCAAATGTATATAACTACAAGTGTGGAGCATTTAATCCTCAACGTGTCGCTTCACGTAACATAACATCCATCTTTGTTGTCACCGTCCTCTGTCTACAATGGGGAGATGATCACATATAGTTCTGCTTGTATTGTTGACACATACATAAGCAAATAAACTTATATTTCCATTTGAAAGTTGTATTATTGTGAAATATAATATTATTTTAAAGATTTTTTATTAAAAATGTACGTTGCAACTGTACACCACAATCACTGCGCTCTCATCAAGTTTGTATCATAACATTTCAACCATTTTTATTGCGAATCATTGCACAACTCGCGGTCAACCGATATACATGCCACTCACCTAATTAATCAGTTATCAATAAATCTCAGATATCAGTGATTATAAGTAATCAATCTATCAATTTTCAGACATCATGACCTATCTTGTAGCAGAAGATTAAGTAAATAAATAAATAAAGAAGCGCTGGCCGTATATCTCGACATGCCAATATTAACGACATTATTTGTCGTGTTCTTGTTGCCGCCGGCGTTCCAGCTGTACGTGAACTAAATAGTCTGGTACGGGACGATGGCAAAAGACCAATTGATATGTCCTTACTGCCATGGAAGATGAGTAAGGCTGTGATGTGGGACACAACTTGTGTCGACACCCTCGCGCCATCTCATCTTCAAAGTACAGCTGGTTATGCCGGCGCTGCTGCTGTTTCTGCGGATAGCCTTAAGCGGCCGTACCGTACGGTAACCGTTTGGGGTCCAGACGCTAGGATCATGGAGTCCAAGTTCTCGCGCTATGTTTAAACAACTAGCTAAACAACTGATTGACACTTCTCGCGACTCTCGACTCTTAGCATTGCCATTCAACGTGGATGATGTGGAGGAGTATTTGAAGCTTGTATGTAAACATTGTTGTTTTTTTAATTGTTATTTCTTTGCATTATAATTTAGATAAATTATTAGAAATTAATATATCATTTCCAAAGTTGTACGGTTAGCAGACTTTACATAGGACCTGCAAGTATGGTAAATGACCATCCTCCAACCAGGCGAGTTTATTGTGTCTGGCAAGCTATTGGCGGTTCGTGTTGAGCAAATTTTTAAAAATGTATGTTAAATGCCATTAAAATTACAATATCGCGATAGAACATTAGCAGTTATTTTGTAGTTCAATAAAAGCTCTAATCTTAGGTACTAAGTACTGTTTCAAATAAAAAAAAAACTTTGTTGTTGGACCACCATTTATCTATGAAGACTATTGAGTACATAGTGTCATGCTTCGACCAAGTCAATCAATGAAAAATGTTGTAAAAACGGGGAATATTACGTTAGGGATACGCAGACAAAGTTGCATGGGTTACTTAGTATTAATATATAATATAAATAGTTCAGTTTCAGCTGTTGCCTAAAATCAACGTTTCTCACAGAAATAAACTCATGTGACCTCAAAGTAATATTGAAACCATAATGTTTTCCCTAATTGTAATGTCATTGACCGGCTGATATCGATTTAGATTGTTATTTATATCGCACGCAAGAGACGGTTTAGAGGCAATTGATGGCACACGTGGAGAAAGAAAATATATATATTAGAGGCCAAAAGAAAAATTACGTTAGTTATATTTCTCTTTTTCACTAATATCTTCACACCACTCTTTTTATATTTTAGACAGACCTATTTAGGCAGAAACTTAGAACTTTCTTTTTGTTTTAAGAATGGATGATGGACATAGTTGAACATACTTATTAAAACATGCACAATATATGTATTCATAAAAGCGAATATGGGTTGACGTTTGACGTGAACCTCATATTAAAGATTCTCCTTCCGGTGTTACGTCGTCACGAAATCGACTGGAATTTTGTAGTTTTTTTTTTTTAATGTTTAAGCTGCCAAAATGACTCTGCCCTGCCTGATGGAAAGCATGAGCAGAATCCAAAAGTGGTGGTCACCATCCTCAATGCGAAAAAGAACAGTGCAGCATGGTGACCCACACTATGGCGGCCTGGAAAGTTGCTTTTGGCGTTGAGTATATAAGTCACTTCGTCGTGAGCAGTGCAGTTCAGTTTGAGCTAGAGTGCGAGAAATATTGGAGTGATATAAGTGATTGCCTACCTAGCGAACACGGTGACATTTAAAGAATGTTATTCTCAGTGGTAGTCTCATTTTAAGTGTCTTTAATAAAGTGTTTATTACTCGCCAGAAGGTTTATTTTTCAAATCCATCAAACTTAACACGTATCACTATTTTCAAATTTTTTTATAAGTGTGTTTTAGTGGCGTACCTAAGATAGGCTACTTAATATCACCCTTAGACTAACAGGAATGAAACACGATTGAAAAGAGACGCAGAAGTTGCGTGCAAAAGCTTGTAATTCTTTAATATTAATTTGTAACAAGTCATTAGTGCTGAAACCGCTTCCTGAATGGTCTGTAACGGCTTAAGATCTGTGTGTAATGCAAAATGCCGTTTTTGCATTATACACAGGTAGCGTATGCGGCTGCTGTGCTTGAGGTATCGGGTTCGATTCCCGGGTCGGACCAGGTGTTTGTATGATTTGCAAATAATTGTTTCGGAGTTTGGATGTTTTCGATGTATAATATGTATGTATTTACAAAAAAGTACAAAATTTATATCAGTTGTCTAGTATGGATAACACAAGCTCTGCTTAGCTTGGAACTAGATAGCGTCGTGTTTTAAATGTCCGAAAAAAAAAATACTGTCCGAAAAAAGAGTTTCTTCAGTAAAAGCCTGCAGCTCTATAGATATAGCCCAAAACAACTAACAATCATCGTGTTAATTTCTATTATATTTTACGTTTTAGCAAAACACATAGATCGCCGGCTGTTTTTAAGCAGAAACATGTTATTCCACAGAATGTGAATGTAATTTTGAAGAAATTGTTGCATTCAATTAGATACAGTATCTGTAGTCAAAAACCATTCAAGTTATTGAATATACTTTTATTCAAATAATATTTACATACACACGTTTATAAATAATAGATATATCAAAATGAGTAATATACATACATATATATTTAAATTGACAAAATAAGGTCTCAAAGAATTACTTTTTATCAATAACTATGATTGGGTTTTGAAATAGCCGGGGATTTTACTATCGGCATTCTTGGCAAATTAAATTCATTTTGCTATCAACACTTTCTTACTATTTATTTTAACTGAGTTAGGCAGTATGACTTGAATTTGAATTTTATGGGACTTGCCATTTAAATCCAAATTACACAGTCTTGTCCCATGCCATTACATGGTATCTTTACATTCCTATCTACAGAAAAAACTGTAAGCTAAAATATTATACTCCTAATAGTAAGTGGTAACCTCGGCAGCATCTAGCACTTCCAACACGAATCGTAAACGTAGCGTAAACTCATTTGGCAGTCCTCTCACTGTTGCAGGTTGGCCGGCAATTATCTCACTCCAGAGCCATAGATTAGTTTTCTGTTTTATACAGAGGCGACATACGTTTAATCCTAAGCAAAATTCAACATACAAAAACTTTCTCGATATGTTTGAGAATCAAGTTTTTGGTTTATAATAGCTTAGTTAAAAGAATAGATTACAGTTGCTCATATCCCAGTTGCACTCAGTGATTAGAAATAATCACCGATGGTAAGCAACGACGGCGCGGTCTGTACCTGAATGTATGACCGCTGGTGGCATGATACTATAAGCGCCTCCGGATTTGAACGTCATATTAAGCAATCGGTCTCGGTTTTTATCAAAGGATAACGGTCGTAAAACTTGAAAACATCCTACGGCAAGATAACGTAGTTACAACGTTGTCTTGCCAGTCCCTGACCCCAACACGGCCAGCGTGGGGACGGATGGCCTTAACCCTTTCGTAAGAGGAGATTCGAGCCCAGCAGTGGGACATTATGGGTTGTTGACGATGAAGTCCAGTATCGCATCATTTTTTGGAAATTATTATTTGGATATTTCAGAAGTGAAGGTGTGGAAATAAATAAAGTTGAATACAATTCTCTGTTTGTAGTTTCAAATTTACATTTTTCTAAAGGCATATAAAGGAATACGTATATATACAGTACATACATTAAAAAGCTATTTTTAAAATTTTTGTCTGTCTATTTGTTTCGGCTAATTTCTGGAAAGACTGAACGGATTTTGACGACATCCAGGTACTGACTGCGCCGTCGTTGCTTACCCTCGATGATTGTTTCTAACAACCGACTGCAACTGGGCTATGAGCGTCATCTGACTGGACCTCATGAAGGTAATAAAGTTGTCATCATAAATTAGTTTCAAATTTAAATAAAAAGTTTCAACAATGTGTGTTCTTTTCTGCATAATAAGCTTAATCTATGATTTTGCTCATTACGCATTCAAGGAAGCGGGTTTGATAAGTATTTCGCGCCCTCCTGATCGCTTTTGACATCTTTATGAGGCAAAAGCGACCACTAAGTACTGTCAAGTGACTGTTTTTAAATGTCTGTGATTTATTTCTTTGATAGTGAGAGAGAAAATTGGATTTGAGATTCAAAATTTTACTTTGGTTTGTCTTTTATCAGTCTATATTATTTTTAGGATTGAATTGATAAATATATACAAGTTCGATGTTAAGCTAATTGCTGGTCTATAAATACTAAAAACAGTAGTACGAGATATGTGGTGTCATTAAAAACTGCAAAGTTTTGTAGCGTGGTATTTATTTCCAATATAGAGACTTGCAGTTCAGTTCAGTTCTGTTCACTGTTCCAACAAAAGAAAATGCCATGCATTGTGGTATTTAATTTAAATTTCGTGTTATAAGCAAAACGGCCCCTGTTGGATATAAACTTTCCTTAATAACTTGCAAGACAATCAGAGGATAGCCAACCTTAGAAAATAAGATAGGGGCTCATTGCTAATTAAATATGAGAAAATTCCATCTAAATGGAGTATACTATATTACATTAACAAAAAAGACAACGGATTTTATTTCTTTCTACGATTAATTATGCGGCATTAACCCCGTTTTATCTAAAAGATATCATCTCGAGTGTCAGCAGTAGGATATGCGTGGGGTTTCTTTTATCTATGGTCCTGTTTCCTTCGTCCAACATTTTTGCACACACAGAAGTGAAATTTTCTAAGCCGTGTTTAAATTCTTTTCGCGCGCTGATATAGCTTGCTAAATATAGGTTTTGGAACTTTTTTTTACAGTTTTTTCTTATTATCATTGTATATTGTAGCTCATTGTCTATGAGTTTGATGTTAAAAGTAATATTACAACACTAAGGTTTGTTATCGTTGGCTGTACCTCATAAACAATCATTGAGTGAAGTAGCAGAGTGGTACACTGTATGGTATAAGTTCCTTTGATTCCCATTCACCGGCCCCGTAAACATCGAGAGGACAGCCCAAAAGGGTTACAATTCGTTATAAAAGTCATTTTCATAAAATAACTGAATTTGTACTAACATTTGCTTTCATAAAAATACAACTACGTTGGATTATTTTGCAAATCAATTAGGTCCTTTCAACTTCAATTGCCGGCATTTTTTTTAGATTTTTGATACATAATTCAACAGAAAATACCCTTATTAAGACAATCACCTGTAGGTTTTTAGAGTGAGATAAAGTGAGTTTATTACGTTCAACGGTACACGACGTGGCTATTTGTTATCATCAACGTTTTATTTGATAATACTGTCGAAGTTAAACTCTTTGTTTGTTTTGTTTAGTTTTTATTTTCTTTTTATGTATCTGTCTACTCTTTAATTGTTAACCCGTAAAAACACTTCGTCTTTGTTAGAATTTTACGGTATAAATAGAATATAGAAATATTACAATTGAAATTGAAAAAGTCGAAAGTTTTAAAATATTGTTTTTGTTTGTTTTACAACACTTGTGACTTCATATATTGTGGAAGTCACTACAGACTTTAACTTGAATTGTTTGTACTAGACATTATAGTTATAATACTAGATAAGGCCCACGTAGAAACACATTCACACCAGATAATAATCTGTATGCTTACTGTGCAGTCGATTGAATTCGATAATGTTTATTTTGTCGAGTACTGTCGAAGCTAAAAACGTCCACTCCTAGAAGCCACATGAGCACAATTGTTATGAACAGTATATTTAAATGAGTGTAAATGTCGTGAAAGTTGAAAAGCAAATCAATGGCTATCTTTGTAACGATTCATTCTCTATTGCTAATCTAATCGTTCTAATTTGAACCAAAGTATTTAAAGAAAGTTCTTGCTAATTGCACTTTTAGTAGCTTTAAAACAAATATTCTACAAACTGTCCTAAATTAATTGAGTTTTAAAGTTTAATACAAGTTACTGTAAAAAGGGTATAGAAAAAACTTGAGATGAAATTGAGTGGGAACTTACAACAGACTTTTTATATAAATGATAGAGTGAAAGAAATTAATCATTATTTTAAACGTTTGTAAGTAAAGTATTTTGGGACTCTGTGAGGCTCACGACTTAGGTAAAAAAGTTTAATCTTAATATTATAAATGAGTGGATTAATTTGTCTTTTAAGGACTAATTTTCTTGGTGCTCCTTTCGGATTTTCGGTTATATGTAACATTTTATTAAAATTATAAGTTACAAAAATATTATTTTACTGCTTTCAAATAAATAAACCAGTTAAGTTGCATCGACTATGTTATGTTAAACATATATTAGTTATTTTAACAATATAGGAAGTCAAAACAAATACGACCACTTTTTTAAACATTCTCATCCACCGAGTGTGGTCGGTGTTCAGTCTACTTCGACACTATTAAACTGAGTTTTTGTACACAGTGGGACTTTCATCAGATGTCAACGACCCAAGTTGTAGGTGATATCGAATGAAATGCTGTAAATAGACTGTTGTTGTTCTTTTAAGGCTCAAATCACCCGGAAAGATTGCTACAGATGTCCGTATAGTGACCGACACTTCAAGGAACGGAGGGTTCTTACTGAGTCAAGAATGGTCACCCAGCTAACGACTCAGTTGGATAAGATTGTTTAACTTAGCAATATGCTAACCCACTCGTGCCAAACTGTCTTAAAAAGTTATCTGGACGAAAAAACTTTCAAAGTACGTTGACATTTTCATTTTAAATCTTCCAAAGCGAGAAGGATTTCGAGTTTAGACAGCAATGGCTATGACAGCGAAGTGTTATTTAGACGCGAGCTATTAATCAAATGCGAAGGGCGTGAAACTGGATGATACACGGGCCATTAAATATAAGATTTTGAGGAACTTTACCATTAAATGTGTAATATCAGACTCTTATATTTTTATAACAGTACGGTTTTATAGTGTATTGTCCGATATTTCTCGATGTTGTCAACACTATGAATTATCTTGGATTTTTTGGACTGTAAGCCTTTTTTTTGTTTTTTTTTTACGGGCGAAGGAGTGGCTTAAGTTCTTCGCTCTATACTTCCTGCGTAGAGTGATCATTTTAAAAGGTAAAAGGTTAACTGGAGTATGAAGAACGGATAGGATTTGAAGTGGTAGAAGTTTTAGATAACGGTTGCAGTATGAACCTGCAGTGACTCCAAGAAACCTGGGTTGCGTAGCCAGCACTGCCTGGAGGGATCCTATGATTGGAGGGATCACTAGAACAGGGAGGAACTGGCCATCTTGTTCTACCACTAGATGCTTCGAATTACTTACAATACTACACTAAGTAGTATAGTTAATTATTATATTAGTGATAGTGTAGTAGTGAAGGCACAAACAATTATGTAAATAACAGTTTTCCAATATAAATATCCTTAGATAAAAGACTCTGTTTTTTTTAAATTCCATATCCTTTATGGCATCTGGCTAATAATTCACCTACATATATTTTTATAATCTTTTGAGTTTCAATTTTACTAAGAACTTCAAAATATGGTTGGTACTTTTACTAAGTTTATTTTTTCCTACTAAAGTCGTTTTCTTTTGTCGTCACCTTGACACAATTAAATATAACGGTGTTTTTCTGGCCTCAAATGATTACCGCAGTGTACAAATGGCCAACGCTGCATCTGACACCACGAAAAATGCTACATTTCTTTCAAGTGGGAGTGATTTATTACACATTTCGATAGTCATTACTGCTATTTCGTTTGTAACTTTCAAGTTTTATCCAACTGCACTATTAAAAATATATACAAAAACATATACGGTTCAATGGTAAAAACTTGATAAATACCCCTACCCCTCCCCCTTCACCCTCCTCATACCTCAAATGCCGGCAACGCATTTGGGACGCCTCTGGTGTTGCAGATATCCATAGGCGGTGGTAATCGCCATCAGGCGATACACCTGGTCGTTTGCCTCTAACTGCGGCCGTTGTCATTTTCCATTAGGTGACCTGTCTGCTCAATAGCCATTTTATGTCATAAAAACAACTTAATGTTATAAATATGCGTGCAATGTTCCTTGAATGATTTTAAAAACCCAAAAGTTCTACATTCGATTATTTTATTAAATGAGTCTTATTTGTAAACCTATTGTATTATTTTTTAATTAAATTGTTTTCACAATTTTGGTACTTTTCAATTACAAGGTAATGTTTCACCTCTAATACCAATTTATTGCAGAAAAAATAGCTTATCACAGTTTCTTTTTTAATTTTTTCAAAAAGAGAATCTTATCTGATGTCAAATCGGTATAAAAAGCTTTGATAAGCGAAAGATCGCATGTTTCTTGAGCAATATTTAAGTAAACTAATAAAATAACAAACTTACATGTTTTTTTTAATTTTTTAATAGTTAATAATCCACATTGTCCAAATATTGTTAAGGGCTTATACGTCGTAAAATATTCAGTTTATATTTAATGTAGAGTACTCTCATGTACTAAACTCTTAAAATTATGTGGACATTTATACAACAAACACTATTTAAATACCGCTTATCTCACAGATTATTACATATTCCTGAGATTTTTGCGTAAAATATGTAGGTCTAAAGTATACAAGCTTCAGCCGGTGCTAAAATTAGCATAACACTCTTACAACAGCAGATTGTCCCAAACAATGTTTTGGAATAAATAAAATTCTATATGGTATACTTCTACAACTTTGGTGTAGGTTCTATTTAAATATTAAAAAAAGGTGAATCTCCTTTTTGAAGCCTTTTTCAACTTGTTTTTCAATAATATTTTATAAGTGACTTTATAAAGATTTTTTTGTTTTAAACAGAGAACTAAGAATACACTATCCTGTGTCGTTGGACACCTAAAGAACACCCAACAATTTCTGGGTCACGAAAAGTATACATTGTGAGAACCGAACTTCAACATTAGCATATTAGGAATTGAAGTGGTGAATGCTTAAACCACTGCGCTATCATCGCTAAAGTCACCATAGGTTGAAATACAAATATTTGCTTCAGAGTTTCAGTGTTCTTATGCGATTATGTATAATATGCATTTATTAACAAAAAAGTATTTATGTCAGTGGTCTAGTACCCATAGTACAAAATCTGATTTTTTCATTATTAACAACTCATAATGCCCCACTGCTGGGTTCGGGTCTCCTCTCAGGAGAGGGTTAAGGCCAAACGTCCCGACACTGGCCAAGTGCGGGTTGGGGACTGGCGAGAATACGTTGTGGCTACGTATCTTGCCGTTTTTAAACCGCCCGAAGGCCTCCAACTAAGCTTCACGACTGCTATCGTATGATAACAACTGGGACCGATTGCTTAACGTGACCTCCGAATCACGGAGACGCTCATAGTAATATGTCACTAGCGGTCACCCATCCAGGCACTGACCGCGCCGTCGTTGATTACCCTCGGTGATTGTTTCTAATCAGCGAGTGAAACTAGGCTATGAGCGCCTCAAAATCTAATTAGTTTGTTAGTATCAACAAATCGGTGTAATAACACTTTTCAGATGTAAGAAACTTTGTATAGTACTTCATCACCGACATAAAAAAACAATGTATTTGTTAGAGTGTAGAATAAATAGGTAATAGACGAAATAAAAGGCGAGGTGCCTGACCTTTCCAACTGTTCACAAGTCTTACTTGAAGATACAAACTACTTCCAATTTGTATTCCAAGGCTGAACAACATATTGTAAGACCCTCAGAATGGGGAGTGTATTTCAAATTTAGTTTTGTTTGGTTACTTTTTGCGATGACTGTTATCGGATATGTCTGTTGTAGTGTATCCTTTATATTTCTTCAAATAACCTTAGTTGTGATATCGTTAAAGTAAGAGGATGGGAGATCCTGTATGCATATGCATATATCCTGCACGATTATGAGATTTATACCGTTTATTAAGTAAATAGGCCTAATTATTTGTATGTAATTATTATATTTTTACATATTGCTAAAATTATTTTGTTAATTCAATTCTGCTCAAAAAGTTGTTGCAACAATATTAAGTAAAACCCATTCTTAAGTTTTCTAAACATGATATGTTTACATTCTACTTAATTCTAAACTAAACTTAAATAACTTTTAAATATCCCAATCTAGTTTAATTCTGTAAGTATAAAATGTTATTAGTAATTTTGTGGTTGTCATCACTAAATTAAAATAAAAAAAACTAAAAATCACTAAAAGTTGTTGTTGGATTATATATTTTTATGTCATTTACTTACAGTCCATTTTCGATATCTCACATCTTAGCTGTCGTTACATAAACGTTTATCAGAAACACACGTTTGTTTATTACTTGAAAAAGTAAAATTTACTTTGGCATAACCAAAATTAGTTAAATTACTCAACCCCGCCATCATTTTTCTTTATCTATTCTTGTGTTAAACGTTTAAAACGTATAACGTGTGATGTAAAACTTGACATATGGCACTGAACTTATACGCCGTTTAGATAGATGGTCACTTAATTATTTACGTAATTATTACTTATAATTTTTACTTTTTTTTTACTAAATAACAAGGGTGTACCTCTGATCAACCTTAAGTTGATACTGAACTAAATCTAGTAAAAGCTGAAATATCGAAAATTGGACTGTAAGCTGATGCTATTAAAATATATAATCTAACAATTTTTTTAACAAATTTTAGTTTAGTGATGACAACAACAGAGTTATTATTATTATTTATGGGCCCCCGGTATCTTCGCTCACACGATGAAACACAGTGTGAGCGCTGTTTCACACCAGTATTCTGTAAGGCCGTGGTATCACTCCGTTCGAGCAGGCCTGTTCGTGCCGAATTTTGCACCGCATCGTTTAGATACGCAAGACAGAACCACACATGTAACACAGTACTCAAATCTTTTGCGACGTGTTTGTTTCTTAGATCTTATTGTCTTTAGACAATACAACTTCCATCTTATACATTAATTCAATGAAGTAATAGTGGAAATCAAAGTCAAAAACAACTTTTATATGCATATCACGGCACAAAGTGCTCAAATAAAACCAAAGAAAAACGAACTCAAAAGTAAAAGACAGTATCAAAATTTAATATCGGAACTGTCACTTTACCCGCCTAAAACCCTATGAAGGTGTCAACCCAGAAAGCTTATATGACATTTACCTTCCACAGATTAAATCTTTTACGAACTATCTGATCTGACGCTAAAGAAGTTTTTCTGATATTGAATCTATTACGATCTCATAAATTGAGTGTTTTCTATGTATAATATGTGTGTATTTACAAATAAAAGTATATATGTATTAATATCAGTTGTCTAGTACCCATAGTACAAGCTCTGCTTACTTTGGGACTAGATGGCGTTGCGTGTTAAAATGTCCGAAGAAAATGCTGAAGTTGAAATTCTCTCGTAACTAAGCCTTTCCTTGATGTTCGTTAATATTTAAATAACTTTTGTATTTGAAATCTTTAAATATAAGTGTTGATATAAAGAAGATTTATTTTTTACACACAACGCTATCTAGTTCCAACCTAAGAAGAGCTTAGGTAACTGATATAAATACATACATATTATACACAAAAATATTTGCAGATCATACAAGCATTTGATTCGACCCGGGAATTGAACCCGAGATCTAGTCGCATACCTTACGACTGCGCCACCGAGGCAGCTAGTTACAAGATAAATATTTTATAGGTAACTTAAAAGGTTAAGTTAAATGATTTTAAAAGTTAAGTTTTAAGAGAAATTGGAATACAGCTGACATTTCAGGATGGGTTCCAATGCTACTGACTTGTGAATAGTGTATTGTACACATCCCGTTTTATTAAAACCCTACTCAAAAAGGGGTTATTATAAGATTGACGTCGATGTCTCTGTGTGTGACTGTTTGTGGCATCGTAGCTATCAAACGAATAGACCGATTTCGATGCGGTTTAAATAGTATACAAGTACATATTATAAAAATAGATATCAAATATATCTCACATTATAGTGTTTATTATCTCCGTAGCGCTTTTGTATTTAATAAGGTGCTTCTCCATCTTTGCTACGATGGGGAGTGGATTTAATTCCTAACTAGTCCAGTTTACTCCAGATTAGTCATGACGTTCCTAGACAACTGGACTTCTCTTGGAACTTATCGAGCGTAATTTATTTATGTGCTCATTGGTCACTGCTGAATTTATAAGGGAAGGATTAAGCCCATAAAGACAAAAGTTTAAAATATCACCTACACGTTTACCAATCTTGAATTATTTCAATCTTGTCACTTGTAGCTAAAATAAATTGTGTACCGGACACCTTAGGTTTCATTATTTGTGTCATATATCAGTTATGTTGGATATATGCCTTTCCAATTGCACGCTACTTATTTTGATTTTCGGCTTCTCGCTTCCAGCTCCTGCCAGCCGTCTCGCGCAAATCATCACTCTACCTGGCCTGTGGAAGTCCTTTTAAAAGTGTAAACTAAAGTCTTCTCTAAGAAAACAGCAATGGATGACTGATATTGATGTGATTAAGGCTGATACTACCGCTGAGTACAATAATCGATTGAATTTAGTGAAGCTCATAAATAAAAATTGACTTATAAGCTCGTTGGGAGAAAATCATAACACAAAATACACTTCATTTTCAGTAATGATAAACTCATATTTCATACAGTCTTGTTATTCTGTAAAAACTACAAAATATTGCGTGCTCTGTTCATTATAGGATCAAGAGATTTATAGGCATTATTTGTTTTATACTTGCAGAAAATTTTAGTCATGTATTCAGACTTTAATCTAATATAGTCCATATTTATTTCTTTATTTGATTCGTTTATATGAACTATTACTATAGTATTGTAATAAATAACTTACTTAACTTTTTTACGATTAAACTCCAAAATAATTCTACTCCGCCTGATGGAAAGCATAATCAGAATCCAAGAGTGGTGGTCACCATACTGATTGCGAATGAGGATAGAACAGCATGGTGACCCACACTATAGCGGCCTAGTGAGATGCTTTTTCACGCCCCGCTTAAAGGACCCGGGTCCACAATGGGAAGGAAACACATGCGGTGGTAGTGAGTTCCATGTTTTGATCGCTCGGCACAAGAAGTAAGAACCAAAACGTTGCGTTTTAGAGCGTATATCTATCACTCTAAAAGAGTAATTCGAAGGCTAGCACGTGTTGTCCTGTAGAGGAAGGGAGAAGAGGGCCCAGTTAGAAGAGCTCTCCAGAACACTTCCCATGATACAGGTGATAGAGGACTGCTAAAGAGTCGATATTTTTTCGCAGCTGCAGAGGTTCAAGAAACTCGGTGGCTTCGGGACTACCGTTGATGTGGACTCTTTGTGTTCGAATATTTTTATTTTTTTTTATTTTTTATGTTTAAGCTGCCAAAATGACTCTGCCCTGCCTGATGGAAAGCATGAGCAGAATCCAAGAGTGGTGGTCACCATCCTCAATGCGAAAAAGAACAATGCAGTATGGTGACCCACACTATGGCGGCCTGGGGGGAAAGGGGATGGTGGGGGGGATAGGGGGCGTTGGATTGGGGTATGGGCCTCCGGTATCCTCACTCACTCGATGAAACACAGCGTAAGCGCTGTTTCACACCGGTTTTCTGTGAGGCCGTGGTATCACTCCGGTCAAGCCGGCCCATTCATGCCAAAGCGTGGCTCTCCCACGGTATTGATCACTTGTGGTTACAGCTACGGCTCAATATTTTTTCTTAATGTTTCACCGTGGGAGAGCCACGCTTCGGTATGAATGGGCCGGCTCGACCGGAGTGATACCACGGCCTCACAGAAAACCGGTGTGAAACAGCGCTTACGCTGTGTTTCATCGAGTGAATGAGGATACCGGAGGCCCATACCCCAATCCAACGCCCCCCTATCCCCCTCACCATCCCCTTCACACCAGGCAGTCATAGTGTGGGTCACCATGCTGCATTGTTCTTTTTCGAATTGAGGATGGTGACCAACACTCTTGGATTCTGCTCATGCTTTCCATCAGGCAGGGCAGAGTCATTTTGGCAGCTTAAATATAAAAAATAAAAAAAAAATAAAAAAAACAATACATAGTTTGTTTCCTTGTATTGTTGTAGACTTTGTTACTTTAAGTAATCCAAATCATATAAAATTTCTGTACCAAAAATGTAACTCACTAAATAACACCCAAACAAGATTAAATTCGCACTCTTAAAAGAGAAAAGAAGTAATCTTGTTACTCGGTGATGTTAAGTTTTCAAAGATAAATTATTGTGTACGTGAGGGACTCGGGTGGTTGTTTGGTCTAACGACTTCTCAGACGATCTTGTTACGGCAGTATTGGTCACGTGCAAGGATACTAAACAACTTGTCATGTTTATCGCCAGAAGCAGTCGACATTCAATAAATAATACAAAAAAATGAACTGTCAGCAAACAAAGTATTTGATATACTCCATTTAAGATGATACGTTCTTTTAAGGCCTCATATGATGATTTGCTTATGTATTCTTACTGAAAGCTAATGGATGAGACCAATTGGAATCAAACAAAACCCATGCACTTAAGCTTAAAGTGTTACACACCTATTATACGAGTATATATAATTTACATATACAGGGTTTTCGTTACTGCCTACCCTACGTTGTTATAGGTAATTAATCAATTGGCGTCCGGACGCTTCCCAAGGACCAACTTCCCGCTCTTCCAACACTCAGTTGGAAGAGCGGGAAGTTGGTCCTGTTGCAGAAGCCGGGACGGCCTGACGATTAGGTCGCGGCCTGCAGGCCCATTGTGTTGCTGGACGAGGCGGGGAAGTTGTTCAAGAGGGTGCTCTCTGCCCGCATCATTCGGCACCTCAGCGAGGTAGGCCCTGACCTGTCGTACGCCCAATTCAGGTTTCGAGAGGGGCGTTCGACGGTCGTGCCTGAGGGCCGTGACCGAAGAAGCGGTGAGCTGTGGCTTCTTTGGACATCACCAACGCCTTTAATAATCTGGCAATCGGCTGCATCAGGGACTTCAGTACCACGAGGTGCCAGAGTATCTGAGGCGGCTGGTGGCAGACTATCAGGAGGAGCGTACCGTCGTGTACGAGGACCGAGAGGGTGCCTTGAGACGGCGACCCATGTCGTGCATAGGACTACTCTTGAGTAACGTGGGGTACGACTGGGTCCTTCGAGAGCGAGGGCTGGACGTAATTTGTTACGCCAATGACAATTTGGTCACAGCCCGGGGGCGAACTACCAGGAGGCAGCGTGGCTGGCCATCAGGGGTGTCTCTCAGATGGTCGGGCGTATCTAGGCACTGGGCTTACGGGTGGCCCTGGACAAGACGGAGGCCCTGTTGTTAAATGGGCCCCGTCGTGGGCCACCCCCCAGCGCCTCCATAGTGGTCAACTCGGTCCTCGTACCGGTTTGGGCCCAGATGAAGTATCGGGGCCTGATTCTCGACGGTAGGTGACTCTTTGACGAGCAACTCCGACAGCCTGCTCCCAAGCTGGTTGACATTGACTCTGCTCTTGGGCGACTTTTGCCCAACCTGGGTGGAGCCAGCGTCGCAACGAGAAGCCTTTTCACGGGGGTCGTCCGGTCGATGGCACTGTACGGCGCACCGGTGTGGGTGGCGGCTCTGACCGTCCTGAATAAGGCGCGCCTCTGGCGGCCTCAGAGGGTATATGCGGTTAGAACCATACGCGGTTACCGCACTGTGTCAACAGAGGCGGCGTGCGCCTTAGCCGGAACACGCCCGTGGGATTTGGAGGCGGAAGTGCTCGCCGAAGTTTATCGACGGGTGGCTGAATTCCGGGCGGAGATTGCCATTCGCCCTCCGCCCGAAGAGGTACGCGAGTGGCGTGAAGCCGCCCGTCGAGCCACAATGGTAGTCGGTAGTCGTTGCGGCTGGAGGCTCTACTTGCTGGTTTCGCCACCGTGGAGGCTCTTCAGCCGGTCATTCTCGAGTGGGCAGGGCGCCAGCACGGGACCCTTTTCTTCCAACTGATGCAGGTGCTTTTCGGGCATGGTTGCTTCGGGAAGTACCTGCACTCGGTCGCCAGGAGGGAATTGATTCCCGCCTGCCACCACTGTGACTGCAATGAGGACTCGGCCCAGCTCACGCTGGCGGTGCGCCCCGCTTGGTCGCCGCAGCGCCGGCCCTCACTGCAGTCATCGGAGGAGATCTCTCACTGCCGGCCGTCGTACGCTCCATGGCCGGTGGCGAGAGCAGTTTTACCGCGGTCGCGACCTTCTGCAAGAAAGTCATCTCACAGAAAGAGGCGGTGGAGAAGGCCTGGGAGGACGACCTCCACTCGGACCCGAACCGCCGCCGGCAAACCGGGCGGCGGAGGCGCGCCTATTTTCCCCTTCCTCCGCTACACAGGCCCGCCGCGAGAGGGTGACGCTACTCGTGTGCCGTACGTCACCCAAATTGAGAGTTATATAACAGCAGACGGTGCCCGCTCCAGTGCAGGCAGGCGCTGGGAGGGGTCCGGATGGCTTAAGAAAGCGGTTCCCGGATCCCTCCCGTCTCAGGCTCAGAGGGGAACACCGTGTGGTTATAGTCGGTTTGATTCCGACACATCGTTGCGCCGCAAACCCGGTTGGCGTGAAGGCCCGAGGGGGGTTCCACCCGTGAAAAGAAAAAAAGGTAATTAATCAATTGAGCCTAACTATGATCTGTAGCCGTGGAAGAATCGTAGGCACAGATGGGTTGGTTTGCCTCAACCTCTCAGAAAGTCATGTAAAGGAATTTTCTCATTGCTTTTCAACAAGTGAGTCTGACTCAGGAATCAAACCTGAAATTTCAAGCGTAGCATACGCTACCACTACGCTGCTTAGGCTCTTTCCCACTTAACCCTCCTTCAGATTATTCCAGATTTCTAATATTCAGTTTATAATTTAGATAAAATAATACACTTGAGGCGCATAGAATTCATCATCATCATCATCATCATCAGGCTATGGCAGTCAACTAGGATATACGCCTCTGCAATTATAGAATTAGCTTATAGTATATGCAATTAAGCCAACTGAAGTTGTAACAACTAAAAGAAATTTCTAAAAGTTCTTTTGAAGCCGGTTTTTTTCGAACAAAATGAGCGCACAGAAAACTCATAAAAAGTTTTTACCAACTTAAAATGAAGTACTATTTTGTGTAAGTTGAGCTCTCGAAACTACATTTTTAAAGCAATAAAAGGAACAATTGAGAATAAGAATTGAGTACACTATCTTTTGTTCACGGCTTTGCTTCTGTAGATATTGTTTGACAATGATTATTTTTCAAGATAAAATACTATTCTAGAAAATAATATATTCCTGTGTCAAAATGCTTTTAGTTTTTTACAGTTGATATTAGATGATTGATTTATAAGTATCCATTCACACTTGTATTGTTCTAAATAGCTATCCATTTCTTACAGCTCGACCGAGGTGGTACTACACTTTTACAAAAGACCAACCTATGGTGTGGGTCCTATAATGCAGTTTGATACTGCATTTCCCGCATTCGCAATGAGCATGGTGAGCCGTACTCTTGGATTCTTCTTATGTTTTCCATCAGTCATAGCAGGGTCCCTATGGCAGGTTTATAATAAATAAAAAAAATATTGTTTCACACAAAATGCAGCACTTACTACATTTTCAATACTTGCTTTAAAATATAATACAAAAATATAACAAAAAAGTCCTATACAAAATGATATATTTTTCAATCGAACAATTTCAATTTTGATAATGAATAGCTTGTAATGTTTGATACCCAGTACAATCCCAACGACTGAAGAACAAGTCGTAAGATCGCCTGTTTGAGGCACATTTCTTTCGCTTCTGTAATCTCCCATTTCCTGCGGGATACCACAGCCGTTTGTAATATTCACTCAGATGTGAAAACCCAAGAGCACTGAACTTTGAACTGAACGTTACATTTATATAGTAACGGGCACTTTTGGTAGAATGCTCTTTTTTGTGATGGAATACGTTATTAAATGTACGATAAGTGCTTCGAATGTTCGATGAGCAATTTCATGACGTTTTTTTAAATATGTTCTTTTATATTATTTATCATTTTTAGAGATTAAATATTTTGTTAGAGAACTAGAGTTTTATATCAATTCAAAGCGTAATAATATGTATTATAATGTGGCATGGTTAGTGAGGTGAATATCACATCCACAATATCTAATAATTAAACTATAATACACCATAATGAAAATACATCTATATAAATATACAAATGTGTTAGGTTTCTTGCATGGATGAGGTTTGTTTGAAGTAAATCAAAATCCATGATGCTAACCCGTTTGTTCAAAAACATCAAATTTAAAATAAATATCAGTAAACGTAAGTTTTTAGTCTTGTTAATCAACGCTCTAAATGACGGATATTAATTAAAATTAGATATGTCACACTAAAAATAGACGTTATATAAATAACGTCACTAAATTAAGAGAATAAAAGATAATTTTAGAGAAATTTTAGTTTGTAAACGTAATAATAGAATTTTGCATCAAAGATGGTTTTGCATGTCATACGGGACGTAAATTTCCAGGAACTGCTTTATACAGTCGGTGGACTGTCAGTTAAGCAGTTAGCATTCGCATCATCTATATAGGTCAACGTACTGTTTACAGTCAAACTTGCTATATGAATGCTTACAGCTCATAAAGATTAGCTGCGTCATGGAAATATTATAAGTAGTTAATTAGTGTAAGTTTGATAACGAAAACATTCTTACTACGATCCGTAATCAATGTGGCATTTTAACTTTAGAAATAAAATACAATACAGTACATGTACAGCTGTTTTACCCTAAAAAAAGTGTGTAAAAGTTCATAGTTCCCTGAAATAAATTACCAAGTGAAAAATGAGTTTAAGTCACGGAGGGTTTTTAGACCAACCATATCATACAGTGGAGTTCTATGAGTTTCCCTCTAATGAGGGAGAAGTAAATAGGTGTTATACATTACCGCCTTCACATTACACAAGATTGAATGGTATGGTTTTGTTGAAGAAATTTCCTGCATATATGTAACAAAGAGATAAGAAAATTTAAGAAATGAATCCGACATTTTGGGGGAATCAAAGATAAACAAAATATTTAGTTAATTCAGTTGAAGTTCTTTATTTGTGTTTATTGTAACAGGAAAAATAATATTTTTATTGATTTCACAATATCCCTTATTAGTAGAAGGTAACAAAATTAGCTTTGTGTGGCACAAAAACTTTTTACAATAAAAAAATTCGTTGAAACTGGTTTACTGTTATAAAAATATAATAAGCCATAAAAAAATCACTAAGTACTTATGAAAATATATACAGTACCTACATCCATAAAAAACAATTTTTAAAAGTTTTGTGCAACTATCTGTTTGCTCTCTGATTGACGGTCTGATTTTGGTGGGACTTTTTTATATATTTAAATTAATTTATTTGAAAACAATAATAGGATTACCCATAAACATAATTTAAACTAATGAAATATTGAATAATATCCTTTTCAAAAGCAACAAAAATTGTTTCCTGCTCAAAAGCTGGCTTCCATATGAAATATTTTTGATTAATCATGGTGACTCAGTTTTGTACCGTTGTTGATAATTATCACTTACTATTCGTCCATCCCATTCGTCAGAACAGTCTTGAAAATAAACGGCTCATGACTATAATATGAATATTGATTCAATAAGTAGATGTCATGAGCCCCAGGGGCTATTTGCGCCGGCTTCCACGAACCGGTACGAAATCGAACTTTGTCCCTCACTATGTAATTTTCTTTACATCGATACTTGAATAAACAGTACTTTAAGAATATTCAAAATTTATGTGTAATATCTGGGTTATAAATGGGGCCTGTTGTTTTTGTAAGAATTTTTATTAGGTACTGTACTGCAAGCTTACAGTAGAATTTTTGCATAAAATGTTATACCTTTAAACGAGAAATTCTCGAAACATATATATAATCTGAATCTCGGAAACGGCTATAATAGTTTTCATGAAATTTAGTAAGCAAGGGGTATCGGGCACGATAATTTGACCTAGCTAGGATTCATTATTAGAAAATTGCAAAAAATAACAGGTGAACATTTTAAATAAAATACTTTTCGCGTTACTATTTATGATGTATCATACGATTGTTGCATTTGACGGGCCCTGTTCGTCCAACAGTTGGTGACCCTGACTGCTAATCCGGAGGTAGTGGGTTCAATTTTCACTCAATACAGATATATGTGTGACACTATTATATGCTCCATGCTTAGATGGAACTCACCTGTATCCAGCTACATATTTTCAAGGTAGTATAGCCACGCTGATATCGCAGCACGAACGGGCCGGCTCGACCGGGGCGGTACAACCCTCGCACAGTAAATCAACGTAAAATGATAGAGTTCGTGTAGTCGTGTTTTGATCATCATGTATGTGTATTCGCAATGAGTATGGTGACCACGACTCTTGGATTCTGCTTATGCTTTCCATCAGGTAGACTAGAGTCATTTTGGCAGGGCTATACATAAAAAGAGAATGTACATTGTTGCGACTTCCACATAAAACGCAGATACAGAAACAAACCACAGCGCCGTCTAGGAAAGTAGTCGAACTACGGAGTAACAAAGAAAATGAAGAAACTGAAAAATCCTGAATCGCGCAATAGAGTATGTTTATCTGCAGTGTACTTATCACAGTACAGGTTTTGCTTAGTTTGGGATCAGACTCTGAGATTGCTAAGTTAAAATTTTGATATTAAAAAAAGGTTCAATATTGGTCATTTTCAGCAGGGCTTACCTTCAATGTGTGTGGGAAAGTAAGGTATTGCAAGAAATGATTTGAGCATTTAGCCTACATATCTCGCCAAGTACTACCAGCAGAAATAGTATGCGTGTTATACGATAACTTCACCAGAATGTGACTTTACGAGTGAAAGACAATAAAAATAACTACTAAGTTTCATTAAAAGTCTAGACAGCCAACTGTGGCACATGTGCTATGTACTGAATGAACTTTATTTCGAGTAATAAAATGTAGTGGCTGGAGATTGCGTTCAACTATGGCCAGTTAAAATAAAATACTCTCTATTCAACTCTGTTAATCTATAAGATACTCGCTTATTACTAGTTATATATATAGCTATTGACAAGATGATAAATAGTCAATTAATGGCGTTGATGTGTTGTCGGATTTGATAAGAAATATTAATCGTGTTTATTCAAGAGCAACGGTTAATTGTTGCCGATGACTGTTGCTATTGATACAATTACAAATAAAGTAATTGTATCAATAGCAACAGTAAATTTAAATTTTGATTATTTTTAATCAACGTTACATAAGTCGGTGAGTACTTAATTCTACTTGAACAACACTCAAACTCCTCCCTGGCAAGAATTAAACGCTCAAATAAAGATTTATTGTATTGTTTTACATGCTGACGCTTCCGCGATTCAATTGTTTGCTCGGTGATATACAACCAGAGGAATTCGGAAAAGCCATATTAATGACTACAAGGGAATTGGTTCACTAATTTCTGAATAATACAATTTGTCTTATACATAATGTCGCTGGCGTGATCCTCTGACGCAGCTACTACGTTTAGATAGTACTTGCCCAGTTAGGTATACTTTTACAGTACCTAATCTACTTTATAATAACACTTACTCAATTATGATCCATGCACCATAGATACCAGGATCTCATACAAAACCTTTCTTATGCGATTGTTTTGGTGCTTCTCACAGAGTGAGTAATGCTACTGGAGCATAATCACCCATCCTTGAGCTGACTATGAACGGGGGGAAGCGGGCAATGAGCTTGTGAATGCCGAGACAAGTTCTATGAGTATCGATATTCACTTACCGTCGGGGGACCTGGCTGGTCATTTACCCTTTATACATCGTGTGCTTGATGCCTCCGAAGCAAGAATAAAAGAAAAGCTTAAAAACTTTAATATTAATAATAAATTAATATTTCAGACAGCTGACATACCACGCCATCTAGCCTCAAACTTAGCAGAGCTTGTGCTATCTAGGCTTAAATGACTTATAGAATATTTATATATTTTTTTTAAATACATACATATGATATACAGAAAATACCCAAACTTCGGCACAAATCTTTGCAGATCATACAAACATTTGTACGAGCCGGGAATGGAATCCGAGACCTCTACAACAGACGCATACGTTCCCACTGCGCCACAGAGAGAGTAGGCAAGAAAGTCACAGAAACATTCAAGCGGTTCAAAATATTGAAAAGAGACAAGAACACTTTTTTCTCAGTGGCGATGATTGTAATATCGAGGTTCTACGCGACTGCAGAAATATGATGTGTTTTTTTAAATAATTCAGTTCTATCATCTCACTGTTGATAATACAAGCTATTTGGCTTATCATTTTATTCACCAGCTTTTTGATTTTTATTAAGAATAGAACCCAGATATGTTAATGACTTTTTGATGCAAACTTTAAACCAGATATCAAATGTAAATGACCTTTTTATAGCTTTCTTACGATTTGTGTTTTGACCATTTCAGCATAGCTTCTCCTGTTATTATTTTTAGGTAATATAATGTTTTATTTTAAAATCTCCATGTCAATTAAGTTATTAAGTATATATGCTTAAAGTTTAGCTCTCAGTGAAACTCTCTCTCTCCCTCTCGGCATCTTGATTGTAATGATGCTGTAGTACCTATTATAACATATAACATATAATCATATTATGTATGTGTATGTAACACATACATAATATGATTATATGTTATGATTATGATTTTGAGTTCAAAACCACACCCGATCGAAATAAGCACGAAAAGTATGTATTGTTACGAAGGAAGATTATTCCAGAACAACACTCGAGACGCCTTAACATCACGAAAGTTCTCGTAGATTTTTTGAGGCGCAGAACATTGAACCTTACATCGCTATACATAGTCGAATATTTATTAATTATCGCGCAGTTGTATCGAGCACATTCGAACTTGTATGTGCCTACTCGAATGTACTAGTAATAACGGCGTGTAAAATTTGTAAAAAAGACGTCTCGCCGGCCGCAGTTCAGTTCAGTTTGAGCTAAATTGCGATATTTAACTGAGTGATATCGGTTATTATCCTAGCGACCTTGCGCCTCGGCGACAATTAAGGATTATTATTCTGAGTAATTTTGTGATTTTAAGAAGGCCTCTTTCAAAAGTCAGAAGATTTATTTCTCAAATCCATCGAAATCTAACACGTAACAGTTACTGAAATACATGTAATGACGATCAATAGTTTGTGTTAAATTCAAAAAATATATTGACTTGCACCTACTGAAGGTACTATTTTACTTTAAAGATTACAAGAAAATATTTCTTTTGAAAATCACAGTACATGGATGTTTTTTTAAATACCCGTGTAATAGAATGGTGTTTATTCTGTGAATGAAAAAAATTGCCTGACAAATTGACAGTTCTATTGTTTTTCTATCAAATACAAAACTTTTTGCTTTAATCTACCAGACATTTGGTAAACATTTCAACATCACTTAAATTGGTTGTTGACTAGCGCTGATATCAATAAAGAATTTCATTTGACAAGGTTTTATTTGCCATTTGATATAATTAAAATAGATTTTTGAAAAAATAGAATAATATGTAATTTGTGTAATAAACATCTGTCATTTTACGTAACTTCTCGTAACTTAAATAGCGCGTTCTCATTGGCTGAAAAAAAATAGTGTGCATGACCGACTTCTTATTGCTGACTTTTGTGACCTTTTACGAACTGCTCTCACGTTTGCCTTAGGAAAGAGGGAGAAAAGATGTTGCACGTCGAAATGTCTCTATAAGAAATACAAATTGATCTTATTTGGTGTTATAGATCATTTTAAAAAATTTATGTATTTTGTTAGGTCTATAAGGTGATTAAATACTTGATTAGAAGAAAAGTTTTAACAAGACAAAGATAAGCTGTAGAATCACGGGAAGAGTTTTAATTTTATTCATTACATCACATTTCTCCGATACGCGTGTGTAACTTTCTAATTGAAGTTTAGAAACTGACAAATTTTGTGATATCTACCAAAGAAGTGAGCTTTCCAAGTTAAATTGAATTGAGTTATATGCATGTAATTTTAAGATTTAACAACACGAAATAAGTAGAAAGTGTATACATTAGAAATTTAACAAAATTACACGATTTACTGAAGGGAAGGTATATAAGCACGGATCGAAATTAGAATAACCGAATAAGGGAAATATATTAAATTCAACGAAAAAACTATCTGGCTTAGGCCAATTAAAGTCATATATATAATAGGACCCATAGGAAGGATCCGGGAACAGCTTTTATAAGAAAACCTTGAGACCTCGTAGCGATGCCCGAATAACCACAGGCACCGAATCTCGGTAACTTCTTACTTACGCAACATTCAGATACACGCGGCGTCCAAATCGTCCACTATGGCATACAAAAAATAACCGCCTTTTTAACTACAGTCAAACTAAAAGCGACGAAAAGCTCTGAATGATGATTTGAATCAAAACTCTACGATCGCCTTACATACTTCAAAAATTCGTACATTTTGAATAAAATCATTTTGTAAGCAATATCTTCCATTATACACTTATCTGTCATAATCTGTCCCGATTCTTCTAAATGATCATTCGATGTCGTGCTGAATTAAAAAGTTTTTTTGAGATCTGCCATCACAACTTTTCTATCGACACCATCGATCATGTTTAATACATAAGTTAATAAAAACATGCCATTGGATGCACACTTTTAGTATTAAATAACTGTGTAAAGAAATCTGGTTTCCTTACGGCCATTTTCTTGGTATTAAAGTAGGTTATTGGGTTACATAAATCTCGAAGGAAGACTAGATGTTAAATGCATTGAACTTTAAAAGTTAAAAGGTTATAGTTTCTTAGTCGTAGCAGTAATAGGCTTATAATTGTTTTTCTATGAATTCATAATATACAACATTATTTTAGCACTTTGATAAATGGATGACAAACATACAATCAATTGCAATAGTTTTTGACTCTTGTAATTTTTATCACCACTTAAAGTTAAAAAAAGAATAAAAAACTATAATTCATGTGTCTTTAAAACTGTAACGAATTTCTGTAACTGTTTTATTAACACTCAATAAACGTAATGTGTGTATAGACGTCACATTTAATAAATATGAACAGACATCAACATCATGGAAATGATAATTGTTTTATGTGCCTACCAAAGTGACTCTACCTCTGCCTGATCAAAAGCATTAAGCAGAATCCAAGTGTAGTGGTCATCATCAATCAATCAATCAACAACCCATAAACGTTCCACTGCTGGGCTCGAGTCTCCTCTCAGGAGAGGGTTAAGGCCATACGTCCCCACGCTGGCCAAGTGCGGGTTGGGGACTGGCAAGAATACGTTGTGGCTACGTAAATCTTGCCGTTGGATGTTTTTAACTAAGCTTCACGACTATTATCGTATGATAACAACCGGGACCGACTGCTTAACGTGAGTTCCGAATCAGGGAGGCGCTCATGGTAACATGCCACCATCGGTCACCCATCCAGGAACTGACCGTGCCGTCGTTGCTTGCCCTCGGTGATTGTTTCTAATCACCGAGTGCAACTGGGCTATGGGCGTCTCATCATACTCATTGCAAATAAAGATAATGCAACAATGCTGATTCTCACTATAGCGGTCTAGTGATGCTAATGCATCATTGGTCTTACGGTCTTGTATTCACCAACGAAACACGACAGCTCGAGTTGTGTCATATTAGGTTGATCTTTTGTGCGAAGCCGCCTTGGTCGGGCCGGTCCGTTCATGCTGAAATCAGCGTAACTCTACAAAATTTATAATAATAGATGTTTAAAAACTTCTCATCTTCATCATCATTATCTTAATTTGTTTCAAGTCTTTGATTTAACTTAAATAATTGTGCTTACAAAAACTACTTTTTCTCATATACGAGTATATAAACGATTTACCGTATTATTTAAAAGATCTCTGTGACATAGTTCTATTTGCTTCACTTATTTTTAAAGTCGATCGTAAGAAAACAGTTTTTGACGATGTGAATAGGGCACTAAATTATGTATTGAATTGGTTTTCAACCAACAATCCCCTACTGAATTCTAATGAAATAAAGTGCGTGAGATTTACTAAGCCCAATGTAAAACAGCTAGGTACTAATCTAACTCTAAACAATGAAATTATAAGTGTTGTAGATTTAAAGTACGTTAGCTTTTAAAGCATTTATTGTAACGAAATTCAGTTGGTAACAGTTTGCACACAGTCAACCATTCATGTGATACTAATACTACTGTACGTAAAAATCTGACTTTTAAAAAGAGTGGCCATGAGTTTCTTTGCCAGTATTCTTCTCATTAGGCCCTACGGATTTTGGAAACTGGAAGTTATGGATTGACACAGGCGGGCAGTGAATTTTGGTGTTTTCACCTAATTCACTTTGACAATAGAGTACATCTGGCGTTTGCTTGTGTCGATCTATGATTTTTATCTGTAGCTTCAATTTAACGTTCATAAATGTCATTTAGTGTCTTAATTGAATAAATGATTTTGAATTTGAATTTGAATGAAGTTCTTTTGTAGTTTTATATAATGTAATATAATTATTACTTATTTTTCTTCTACCGACGAGCCAAGAAAAAGTTGCCAGTTTTATTCAGTACTAGTGTTGCATTTCATTTATTCTGGCAAGCAAGAAACATACATTTGGCAAGAAGGCAAGAATACGACTGTAAAAATGTATTGTAGTCATATCGTAACATATTTTGTATAATTTTAAGGTTTACATGAAAAATGTACAATACAATGTTACAGTCAATGGTATTCCTATTTAGAAAATACGTAAATACTAAATTTTTCACCTTTTATATAAATAATCATCATCAATCATCATCAACAACCCATAATGTCCCACTGCTGGGCTCGGTTCTCCTCTCAGGAGAGGGTTAAGGCCATACGTCCGTATATAAATAATAAGTATTAAAAACTCTTAAAGTACCTGCAAATTTAACCAGTTTGGATTGGCTATATTCGTCACTTTAATTCCACAGTTATTTTATGTAAATATTAAAATTATTTTACATTTAATATATAATATTCCGTAATGCTGACGCATAACTTTGCAGCCATGCATGAAACAGACATAAAAAAACATCCAGATTCAAAACAATAGTTTGGGAATCACAGCAGTGAGAAAGGATGAGGAGTGACTAGTGAAATATATTTATTCATAGCCGCATTGTAGTAGAGATCTGTAGCCGAACTCAACTTGGTTGCGGAAAAAGGCCAAGAGGAAAATAAAATCTATGTTTTAATTACAGACGTGATTTAAATCTTATCTTATTTGACAACAAATATATTTTAGTATGCAACTTTATAACAATAACAAATAAACCTTTTTCCTATCAACTGTTACAAGGAAGGTGAAAACGTATAAATTACTAATCATGACCTCGGTATATCTGCTAGTTCTGTAAATGTACGGTGAGTTACAACCAGCGCTTCGGGTAAACATAAGCTCATAAATTTTTCACCCTTCTCACCTATATCTGTCCATCAGAAATTTAAGTGAAGTTTATAGACACTATTAGGCTGACTCGTAAATGGGTTATGAACACCTTAAGACAAAAGCAAAAACAGAAATAGAATGGACTTTAATTGGGCTTTGAGAAATTTTAGTACTGAATACATTTAAGTACTCATCGTTATTATTTTTCTACGATATATCGGTATGTTTAAACAGCAGGTGGGACACCTGATGATCAAGTAAAATATGTATGGGCAACTGCAACTCAAGTGCGTTACAAGTGCGTTTTGCGTTCTTTGAGTGCAACCTAGGTGCGACGTATGTTCAACTCAAGTGCGTTACCATTCTTTAAGTGCTCTCCGTCCTCCTCTCTAAAGTTCGGGCAGAGGTGGAATAGTTTTCGGTAACCGTAGTCATTCCCTGAAAAGTAATAATTAGGTTGCTTCACACTGATTTTCAGTTGTGAAGACTCGGTATTACTTCCTTTGAGCCGGTCCGTATATGTCGAAGGAAGGGTCGATGGTTGATGATAACTTACGGGAGAGAGAAAAAAGGGTAAAAAATACCGTAAGTCTTGAAATGGGAAATCGACTGTGATAGTTAGATATCTGAAGTATTCAATTAACTATTAACGAAAATTATAGTCCCAAAATTATTGTTTTAATACGTCTTGGTAATTTCTTTTCGCAGATTTTATAAGTGTGTGTAATTTATATTACAGAAAAAATATTTCTGTAATACAGTTTACTAAACGTTTTTGTAAATAAATATTGACTGATTTCAAAGAAGGGCTATGAGATTATTTGCTTGATTTCTTCTCACTAGGCTCAGCCATTTGGAAACGGGTGTTACATAGTGGCACGCAGCTACGGTATTATTTATTATCGATTTCTTTTATTTCACATATGATAAAGCAACCTTTTGTCATGGAAAAATTGTTAAGCGATGTAAAGCTATTTATGTACTAAGATTTTAAAAGATGATTTCAAATATATCTTGCCAATTCTTGTAAAAAAGTTCAATTTTAAATCTTGACTATTCTTATAAAAAAGATGTTGAATTTCAATTTTAATAAACCTAAATCGTAAGTTCTTCATAGAACTACAGTCTTTAAAATATGGCTTGATCGCTGTAATATATGCTTACAATACCGACGAAGTAAATTTAAGCAAGCAATTTTATTTATTTCCTCATAAGTTTTAAAATAACACTAGTGATAACTTTCTCAGAAATCGAGCAAGATTTAAGAATGGATAACCTTTGAAATATGAATATTTTATAGTGGAGCCCTTGACAAACGGATTGTGAGGCGCGCTCTGGCGGGATGACTTGTGTAAGAAGGTTGACATGATGTCGACTGGATTCGAAAAACAACAGACTGGGCTCTGTGGTGTGCCTTGGGAGAGGTCTTTGTCCACACGTTGAACTGCAACAGGCTGATAATGATGAGTAAGCAAGTATTTTGTGTTTTGGTAATATTGGAGAACAAATGAATAGACGGGTGATTAGCTTCGTTTATGGACAGTTACTTCTTAAGAGTTGTAAGTACGTTGCCGCTTATTCAGTACCTCCCCTAAATATAAAAGCAACGAAAAAAGCCAAACCCCGGTTTTCTATAACGCCGTGTTAACAACACCTGATAGGGATTAAGTATTTTGTTTTAATATTTTCATTGAGGCTTTATTTCGTTACTGTAAATACTTTTGTCATTTTGTAAAGCAATTATATATGTACTATAAATTAAAGTCTCTATCGGCTTAGGTTATTGATATCTATAATGATATTGATATTTATTGACTTCATGCGATCCGTCTCGTGAACCTTACTCTAAGTCTACAACTTGATTTAGAAAGATTTTCAGAGGCATAGTGCCCACTTTGTGATTTCCTAAAGAATCCTGTTCACAAAGACACCGTTAAACAGTTTTTTATAGAAATATAAAAAAAAACTTTGTATAATAATTTGCAATGAACTACAAAGTAGCGTCATTAAAAACTTATTCACTATGTAGTTAAGGATTCCAGAGTTGAGTAAAAATAATGGCGTCGCTGTTATGAAAACTAGTTGTGCAAAGAGCTGGCTTTTGTTTAATTAATGAACAACAACTATTAAGTAGGTATCACAACAAAACAAATGAGATATATACAATTTATTTAGAAAAGTACTTATCCCCTCGGTTCGGCCCGCGTGTATTTTGGTTATGGCGGTATATAGCAGTCTATATCTTTTCTCAAGAATTTAAAAAATTTCATGCCAAATTTAATTGCAATCGGCGTATCAGTTTTAGCCGTGAAAGCGTAACTGACACACAAAAAGTCGAATTTATAATATTAGTATGAATTCCGAGCATTTCCTGGATAGTTTTTAACCCCGAGGCAGAAAGAGGGGTGTTATAACTTTGACCGCAATGCCTATCTGCATCATCATAGCTCCTAAACGGGTGGACCGACTTACATGCGGTTTTCTAGGTCTCTCTTCAAAGAGTGAAGCGGTACACACGCGAATAAAGCTATATTTCATTAATAAATATCATAGCCCAGTTGCACTCGGTGATTAGAAACAATCACCGAGGATAAGTAACAACGGTGCGATCAGTACCTGGATGGGTGAACGCTTGTGGCATGATACCACGAGCTATTCCGTGCTTCAGAGGTCCCGTTAAGCAGTGGGTCGGTGGCTGTCGTAGGATTAACAATCGTGAAGCTTAGTTGGAGGTCTTTGGTCGGCTTAAAAACATCCAACGGCAATATAATGTAGCCAGAACGTATTCTTGCGAATCCCCAACCCGCACTCGGTCAGCGAAGGGACATATGGCCTGACCCTCTTCTGAGAAGAGACCCAAGCCCAGCAGTGGGATGTTATGGGTTATTGATGAAGTTTAAAAAGGTCTATTAATAATTAACAAATCTTGTTTCTGTAATGACTTTGAAGTAATATGGTAAACTCACAGTAAAAATAATTACATTGACATTTAAAACATACCTATACACTACATTTATCCATTCTATACATAGATAATTACGGGCAAGCTATACATCGTGTAACATATCTACGCACACAACGAAAATAACATATTTCGTTTTAAGTTGGTAATGGAGCGTATTTAATCATTTCCATGAAATACTTTACGCTAGGTCAATTGTGTATAATATATATGAATAGACTAAGAACTTACTTTTAAATAAAATAAATTTTGTGTTTCTCAACACCAAGCTTGGGATGTGTGCAGATAGCATAAAGCAATAAGGTGGGGAGTAGCAACATGCAGGCTTCAAATGGGCCTACGTATTACACAGTTATGACGCAGAATGAAGTGAAATCCTGAGTGATTTGTTTTATTTTTAAGTTTGCGAGTTCGTAGTGACAAGTGATTGTTTTTGTATGTGAGTCTAAAATCTGTGTGTGAAGAATTTCCCACAAAAAAATTACAGACTTTTTGGTATCGGAAAGAGACGGTATTGCCACTTGCTTCCATTCGGTGTTGGTTATGAACACTTATTTACTGACAATACATATGATATGACGATAGCTGAAATGTGATAACTAATGAAAAATTAATGTTTCGACTAGAACTCTTCTCGTTTTTATTATTTTATAAACTAGTTGATCCGGCAAACTTCGTAAACTCAGCCTTCCCACGAGGGTAGTGTACCGTCACAGATGAAAACATTACACTGCTGGCTTTTTTATTTGTTCTATACAAACATTGTCCGCACAGTGACAAACACGTAAAAAAATAATTATCCAATTTGGTTTAGTCGATCAGGAATTATGCGCATATACATAAATTTCAGTGATAAATTTTTACATTTATAACATTAAAAAAATAAAAAATAAATAAATTACTCATTTAATCACAGTGAAATAGAAAAATACTATGTTATGTTTAAAATAATAGCAGTTTATTACACTATTTATTACTTTTTAATAATTTAAAATAATTCTGCAACTTCAGACATCAATCAACACACATAGCTACTCAGAGAACAATGTTTTAAACACATTATGTGTGTCTCGATACGCAGCTTGAGATGTGTGTTGATGTTTAGTTCACTTATTATGAATAGATAGTTATAGAAGGAATTTATAAAAGTACCAAAATGTAATGATCCTTTCAAGATAAGACTACACGGTTGGCTTAGTGGTTACAGTGGTCGCCACACCACTTCCTACTGCGCCAAGTGTTGTGGGTTCAAATCCTACATGGGGCAACACTTTATGTGATCCATAAATTGTTGTCCTAAGTCTGGGTGTACTTTGTGTCCGTTTCATGTATGTTCGTAAAGATCCCCGTGACACAGGAATGTATATTCCTGATGCAGGAGTTGTCTTTTTAAAAAACAACAAAACAAAATAAAATTATAGATACGTTTTCAGTTTTTTTTCTTCTTGTGTTTATTCTAGAAAATGGATACTTTATTCCCGAGCAGCACTTGAGTAAGCTTTTCACTACTCGATTTTGGGTTTAAGCAATATTGCTACAGAATATTGAACGGGTATAATTTTTTGTACTACTTCTATTGGATTAATAAATATTTGGAAATATGATCACGTTTCTGAACTCCCTAATAAGTTCAAGTGGCTTCCAATTCTCTTTCATCGAAATATTCATGTTCTCGAATTTTGCGATTCATATATACTAGGTACTTATTTAATGCCATCTTCAAACTATGTGGATATATAAATTAATATTTAAAGCTTACCGTACATACATATAAAAGTCGAAATCGACTTAAAAATGAGATTGAAAATGTTAATGCAATCAACTAAAATGTAATTGTTTTATTAACAAAAATACATGTAAATAAAGAAGTTAATAATAAATATTTTTGAAATATTTAATGAATGAGATAATAATTGGGTTGTTTTATTTCTTTTAAGTTTTTTTTCATCTAAATATTTCAGATATCTTACACACAACGCTATTTTAGTTTTCAAACTAAGCAGAGCTTGTATTATAAAAGCTATATTGACTGATAGAATACTTATATACTTTTTGTAAATAAATATATAGTACTAGCTGACCCAGCGAGGTTCGCACCGAAATAATATATTTTGTGAATATTTTCTAAATTTCTGCATATTCTTTATTGTATTTATACACGCTTCAGATTTCCACGGATAGTGTACAGTGGCGGACTTCGAAAGTAAAACACTTCCAGATTTCTTTTAATTTTCTTCTATACAAACCTTATCCTGACAAACACATACAGGAAAGAATTATCCAATTCGGTGCAGTCGATCGGAAGTTATGCGCGTACAAACAATTCGGTGATGATATATATATAAAACAACAACCCATAATGTCCCACTGCTGGGCTCGGGTCTCCTCTCTGGAGAGGGTTAAGGCCATACGTCCCCACGCTGGCCAAGTGCGGGTTGGTGATATATATATACATATATATATTTGAACCTGAAACTTCAAGCACAGCATCGCAGTCGCATGCACTACCACTATACCAAGGAAGTATTTTAGGAAAGACTTAATAACGAGATAGACCAGCTGATGGTAAATGATTATTGCTGCCCATAAATACCTGCAACAAAGAGTTACAAGTTTAACCTATAACTTAGAGGTACACAGAATTTAAAAAATGCACTCAAAGTTGGTATAGAACATGATGACATCCAGATACTGAGAGAATTAGAGAATTGAGCAGACTAACTGCCTGGTTACTGGGAGCGTATTGTGCCTCACACATTCGTACCTGCGTTGCAGTGAGGACATGGCACGAGCGTTGCCGGATATACTCGTTTGGTACCCATAATATGCATAAAAAAAAACATAATTCACTATGACTCTCCTGAATTAGGGGTGAGGTAGGGGCACTCGGTAAAAACCTTCGGAAGAACTACTTATCACCCGTCCTCTGTGAATAAGTAATACTTATTATATTGATATCTTAAATGACCGATTCTTCTAGACAAAGCTTTTATCAATGTATTTAGGTACGAACTTTAGTATTCCAAATAATTCTTAGTTAATCTATTTACTTCTAAAATGCTAATTAATTTACTTCTGAATTTATAGAATTCTAAACATATAAATACTATTTCACATTGCCTATGATATACTAATTTTCTTAATAGTATGGATGTAATTGAATCTATCTTGTCTCTTATATGAAACTCTAGAAAACTAATTATCAGATTACTATATTTACCTTGAAATACTTAGATACTACGAGGAACGGAGGTTTCAGTATATTTCGATTACTATTAATGACTACGATTAAGCGGTGAGCGGCTTCTATGAGCAAAAGGTACTAAGCTCTAGCTAAGTTAATTCTAGCTCGCATTGTTAATCGGTATGTGTTTTTGTTATTTAAAAATAAAAATTATGTTTTACTTCTAATTTTTTTGTGATTTTATACGTGTTTTATATAAGCAGGTCATAATTAAGTTAAATTATTATGTTAACATAAAACTTTAGATGACTTACTTCTAAAAAATTAAGTTGGTGGACAAACATGACTCAAGATAGTCCCTAACCTAAGCAAGAAAAAGCTAAGTATTTTTATCATTCTGTTTTTTTTGCTGAACATAAAGAAAGAAAATATAATCTGTATTTATTGAATATCTGAAAGATTTGCTTCTATACCTAGAAGCCAATCTTAATTTAACAACTTGGTGTTGTTTTGTCTCAAGTCTGTGGGAAGTTAATGTCTCTGAAATGTCAAGTACTCCGTGGCACACGCAGATATGTTCTTGAAACAGCTTCGGTTTTATTTTGTTTTAATGCTCAGCCGTGTACCGAAAATTACTTGTTGTATATTAACCTTCAGACAGAATTATCTATAAGAAAGTTTTAACAAACAAACTCGAATATTTGTTATTATTGCTTATGCATATAAGCATTACTAGTGTTAGGTATATGACAGCATTTACAGGACTTTGGATTTAGTTAGCAAGCACCATTAACCATGATGTATTATCTAGTTCTAGTGTCATAAAAATAATCATATCAACCAAATCATAACAACCTGATAAATATTGGCGACACAGTCTTAGACTGAAACATTTTTTTTTCTAATCTGGAAACATTAAGTGCCAAAAGCCGGATTCGTCTATTGTTATATCATGTTCTCAGGAATATATGGGAGATGGTAGTTACGTACCGTAGTGGTTTGCCCCCATCATTGTCATCTGCCTTTAACAGACTACTTTTGGACAATGACCGCTCCATAGAAAGGGGTTTTGCTCCTGCTATTCCACTGTGGCCAGGAAAATACAGGCACATTATAAAAAATATTTATGTAAGAATGTACGGTATTATGATTTTTGACCATCTCGGGTATTAAAATAATATAATGAAGAGTTGTTGTTATTGGTTTGAAACAAGTTTCAAATAAGACGTGAACAACTTAA
Organism: Hyphantria cunea; assembly: GCA_003709505.1. Taxonomy (NCBI): domain Eukaryota; kingdom Metazoa; phylum Arthropoda; class Insecta; order Lepidoptera; family Erebidae; genus Hyphantria; species Hyphantria cunea. The sequence continues at coordinate 1,081,291 of PKRV01001635.1, read as the reverse complement.
AACAAAACAGAAAACAATATAAAGTGTACTTTGTCTTTTCCAGACAGTTCATTTTGAATCAAATGTAGATTACATTTAGTAGTAGTAGGAGCAGTTTTGTAAATCCGGATTAAAAAACTGAGCATTGTTGTGTTTTGGTTGTTGCACTTTTAAAAATAATTCAGTCAAGAGTTGATTTCTGTAATGGAACTTTGTGAAACGAATCGTGTTTTAAGAGCTCATAGTTTTTTATGCAATGGTTTTAACATTCAATAACATATTTACTTTAAAACCGGATTTTATGGGTAAACTGAACATTTGATAATTTTATATTAATATTAAAACGCTTTGTTCGTTCCGCGATATTTAAGATCTTGGATCCATATGAGGATTTAATTTTTATTGGATTTTTCTAATCAGAGATGGGAAAGAAACATCATAAACTGTGAAAAGACAGACAGCTACGGGTGCACTTACGAAGTCCTTGACATGGGATCAAAAATAAAATCGACAAAAAGTGTTTTTGAAATAATTATTTAGAAAACAGTATATGATATACATATAATTTCGAGCAGAACCATGTGTCGAACGGATAAAATTTAACATTTGTATCTTATGCGTACTTAACCTTACTTTCAGAGCAGGATATTTCTCGTGGTTAAAATTCAGAACCAGATGTAATATTCACGATATACTTGTCAGCATATTTACTAATTAGAATTAGAATAATAAAAATATATATTTGACAGAGTGCTAACATGTATCCTGACACTGAAACTAGAACGAAAAAAGAAAAAAGTCTTTTGTATATACAATAGTAAAATATTTTAAAGGTCACTCTTTACTTTTTTGTTTACAGACTATTTCATAAACGTATGTTTTTCTAAAAGCTAGTCATGTCAGCGAAACTATTATGGTTATTGCGAGTAATTCGTAATTGAGATGTTGCGTGTTTGAATCGTACTCACAGACGCAACATAGTGCTTACATTGAAAAGAGGCTTAGCTTTAGCGGTTAAAGTAATATTAAAATATTAATTTTTTACACGGTTGGCCTAGTGGTTTCAGTGGTCGCCACACCACTTCCTACTGCGCCAAGTGTTGTGGGTTCAAATCCTACATGGGACAACAATTTGTGTTGTTCTAACTCTGGGTGTACTTTGTGTCCGTTTCATGTATGTCCGTAAAGATCCCCGTGACACAGGAACGTATATTCCTAATGCGGGAGTTGTCTTTTTAAAACAAAAAAATTATACGAGACTCGAGTCATTTCATTTTAAATTTTACGTATTACATTATTTTACATTGCACAGTCAAGATATCGTTGTCAGGTTAGTTATTGAATGGGAGACCGCTCTTAAAACATTGAGATCGCTACATGCCTTGGAGATTAAGTTAAACGTTAAGATTAGCTCCTGGTTGCTATATGAAAGTATGCGGCAAGTAATTTGGGCCTTAATATCCGACACAGTATCTATAAAACTTCGATATCGCCAAGTATTTAGGTATGAGTCAATCCACGTTAAAAATCTATGTCTGAGCTGTAGTTTAACGACACGGTTGGACGTTAATATTTCCAGCCAGCTCGAACTAATTTAGAAAAAATGCTCGGAGTACTTTGTATTATAGACTATCTTCTATAAAAATAATAATAATAATAAATATTTCGGACATCTAACACACAACGCCAGCTTTTTTTTTTTTTTTACAAGACAACTCCCGCCTTAGGAATACACATTCCTGTGTCACGGGGATCTTTACAAACATATATGAAACGGACACAAAGTACACCCAGACTTAGAACAACAATTTATGGATCACATAAAGTGTTGTCCCATGTAGGATTTGAACCCACAACACTTGGCGCAGTAGGAAGCGGTGTGGCGACCACTGAAACCACTAGGCTAACCGTGTAGTCATCTGGTCCCAAACTAAGCAGAGCTTGTAATATGAGTACTAGACAACTGATATGAATATATAAATACTTTTTTTTTGTAAATATATACGTACTATACACAGAAAACACTCAAACTCTGAAACAAATATTTGCAGATCCATTTTTGCAGATTGCCCGATATTTGGACCCACTGGGCCACCCAGGCAGTCAATGAATCACCGAAATGTATGTACGCATATAACTAGAGCACCAAATTGTATTTTTTATGTTTGTTATGATCAGGATAAGGTTTGCATAGAAAAAAATTACAAGAAAATAGAAAGTGTTACATATTCTTAGCCCGTGACTGTACATGGCGATACGAAGTTCATCGGATCAACTAGTATTATTTATAAAAATGCATTTTACATTAAATTAGTAACCCAATGATAACAGAGGGTTACTAATTAAATAAGACCAACCCATTGTCATTAATGGGTTGATTGATCAGATAGATGATTGATATCTATGATTTTACGCCTGTCCTTAATTTTTTACTTTTACTAAATATTTTGTCAACAATTCATTTTTAATATCAAACTGTATCTGTTTGTGTTGCGGTAATATTAATTTAAAGTCCAAAATATTTACCAAGATTAATTAATGAAAAGTTTTGCATTTACTTAAACCAAAACTGATTTACGACTTGCGGTTTAAGTTTGACTATATTCTTAAACCAGCTTTTGCGAAGAACTTTAAACTTACGAGTTTTAAATATTCTACTTAAGTTGCTTCACAGATTAATATCATAAGAGAAATTCTATATATACTAACACTGAGCTTGGTTTCTTTCATATGGGACTAAAATATGTTTGCATAATATAGGTACGTTTTACATATTTTTATCGGATAGAAACAAGTAGCATGCAGATATAGTTTGATATCTAGTTAACGATTTTTCTTGACTGTGTGATTGATAGACGTTGTTATACTATTTTTTCGGTAATTGAAGTTTCAAGATACGGCTGAACCTTATTTGAACAAATTAGACAAATACAAAGACGTAAGATTCCACAAAGCCTATCATTTCTGATAAATCAGTACTTTAGTTTATTTTTATCTAAATTCTAAGGCTAACATGTTGCAATCCATGATGCTTTGCCAATATGCAGTTATCCGAGCCAGCAGATATCAAGTACAAACAAATATTATTTCAATTTTTTTAGGTGATCTTTGCTTGTAATTGCTGTAAATTCTGCTAAACATAAATTAAACTATTCTTCAACATGATGCACAATATGATTATTTAATCAAGCACTGGCGCACTCATTTTTAAATTAAAATAAAATAAAATACTCAAGATAAACTTAGTTACAGCTTACAGAATTGCACTGAGTCATCAAGAAGGCAGTTTATGACAAACAATTATTTAAAAGGCTCTAACTTCAATATAGACGTTTAAACAAAGTTGCTACACAAGGGACATCAAAATTTTCTTAATTCTATAAACTCGCAATAGTGATGTGATTAATTTTATACGACCAGTGTTTACTACAAGAACAAAAATAACTCATAAATTTATTACTACATTATATATAAATAGCAAAACAGTAGTAAAAAAACTGCAAACCATATGACGTGTTCAGTTTTTTACTATTGTTTTACAATCTATTCTATCATAATAGTACTTTACAACAAGAGTTTAAAGTGCACCGTATCAGATTGATGTTTGAATTTGATGAATGAAGAAAGTGTCTGTTGGGTTATTGTAAGTTTCTAGCGTAGCGTTCTAGCGTAGCGTTGACGGCCTCTGGGATACACATTACATCTACTTCATAAGGAAGCAGCTTTTTATTTTAGCCCAAAGATGTGAAATAGAGACGGCGAACCGAAAAGATAATATATTATTAAGATAACATGTGTTGAGACAAAGGTGGATGTATATACATAGTAGAAAGGCTGTTTTTGTGTAATCAGTTTAAAATAAATAGTTACTATTAATTCTGTAAACACAAAAACAATTTGAACCATTCCTTGACGGGACAGAAAGAGGTCGCTCTTCCTACTTATTTCTTTTGAGTGTTCATTCTCCACTACACACTCTCGTCTACTCTCCTACACAGTCTAGAAAGGAAGTTTAGATATGTCACGCCTAAAACAGTATTCATCGGCAGTTATTCAAGGCCAAGGTTTAAGCTCACAGATTTTTACCTTAATTTTCCGATTTCAATATTTCTGGCTTGATGCCGAAACATAATAAAATGTCCCGATGCTTCCTTGCCCATGAACCATCTATTTGGAACAAGCTATCGAAAATATGAGTGCGGATTTACATACAATGTTGTGTATAATTTCTTGCAACTGTTCCAAATAGTTTCTGTCGGTCTTTTGTGACTGACCCAGCCTTAGAGACCTCGAGGGACCTCGAATGAAATGAATACAGTGTATATACTCTTTAATTTTTATACTTCATTATATTTGGTTGAGTTCTTAATGAAATAATTGTATATTTGTGAAAAAAGTATTTAATTTGCGAGTATAAACTAATCAAAATATTTTTTTAAATATCCACATGCATAGAAATAATGAAAATTGGGATATCTGTTTGCAATATTATAATAACCGCTTTTTACTAAATGTATACACGGTACATACTGTCTGTCTGTCCATTTGTCTGTCGTTTTGTTCCGGTTAATCCAGAGATAACGGCTAGACCGGTTTGGACGGACTTTCACCGGCAGATAGCTAATGCTATAAGGAGTAACTTTTGCTTACTTGTTTTAGACTACCTTAAACCCGCGGCGTTACCCGCGGTTGATGTTTTGCCGCAGGTAACACTCTGGGTCAGCTGTTTTGAAGTATATCCCAATCCATAGTCTATACTAATATTATAAATTCGAAAGTATTTTTGGTTGTTTTGCTTTCACGGCTAAAGCGCAAAACTGATGTAAATGAAGTTTGTTGTAGAAATAGATAGGACGTTAGAGAAGAATATAGACTAGTTTTGGGCTCGATAACCGACATACACGCGGGGTAAGCCACGGGCAAATGCTAGTATGCTTATAAATGGAACAAAAAAGTCTAGAGCTTACATCTAAAGATTGGCTCGACTATTGGGCAGCAATCAGTTTCATTTGCTGGTCTAATATAAATCTGTAGGTGACTATAAGCTATGTCCTTTTTAACTTTTTTTCAATTTATATATATTTACATATATTATATATACTTATTTCAGTTCAAGAGCAGTTTGTGAATTGGGAAGTCTTGTAAAGATTTTAATATCAGTTGAGAGTATACATACTGTGGCGACTTTCATATACAGTGTAGCAAAAACATACTACAGCGCCATCAACCGCAGATACACTGAACAACGGAGTAATGTACTACACAAGGAAACTACCAATCCTGCATCGCGCAATAGAAGTTCTCGCGCCCTTTAATATATATATATAAATATCCTGTAGGTTTTGATTCCCTTGCGGAGTGTTAAAAATTTACTGCATAAGCCTGTACCTTCTGATTGCGTTGGTTTAGATGTTTGATTTTCATTCACAGTTCCAAGGAACAGTAGATTTGAGTATTCTGTATGAATTTCAGCTTGATACCTCCACGTGTTCCTGGAACAAAGGGTCTTAACAGACAGACAGATGGACAACAAAGTTATCCCATAAGGGCTCCGTTTTTTCTTTTTAAGGTACGGAACCCTAAAACGTGTATGAGTAAAAGTCTAAAGGTAGTCTTATTCAAAGTAAATACATAAATTGCCACAAAAAATATATTTTGCAGATGATCGTCAAGTCCAGCCTAATACAAAGTATTAGACACGTGGTAGAACAAACTTAAATGAAACATTTCGTTACATACTCACACACACATACAGACCTACATCAATAATGTACAAGCTGATGTAAGAGCCGTTGATCGTTGGGTATTGATCCTTATATTGTCATTGCTATTGACTTTCGTAAAAGGAGGTACTGTTAATGAATGTTGTACAGTTCGGCTGTCATAGTAGCGTTATAGCGCTTTCAGATTATCCGATCCGATATCGGTTTCGGGCGCCGATCCGATAAGTAACCTATTTCCTTCCTAAAGAATCAAAAAGGCAAATTTCGTTGAAATCATTGCAGCGGTTTGGCCGTGAAAGCAGGGCAGACATACAGACAGACAAGAGTTACTTTCGCATTTATAATATAAGTATGGATGTATCTATCTTTCATGTTGTCCGACTCGATATCGGACATATACATACATTTTACTTCCTCTGATATCGTATCGGCGCACGATACCGATAACGGATCGTATAATGTTAATACGCTCTTATTGGTGTAATGTAAATACAATAGATGATTATCTGAAATAATTTGTGGGACAGTCTTCATTTCAATCGCTATTAAGTAATGAATAGTAAAATGTAGGCATGTTGATCGACATTCATATGATGGTTTCGAACAATAATTGTTATTTTTCAGATTGTTATCTTCATTTGAAATGTATTAACAATAATAGGTTTAGGGCGTTATGATAGAACTAACGCACTGCTTAGTCACGTAGGAAAGTATTACTTTTTATCGTTTAAGGGGCAAACGAGCAGACATGTTGCCTGCTGGTAAACGATTACCGCCGCCCATGGACACCCGTAATACCAGAGGTGTCACAAGTGCGTTGCCGGCCTTTGTGGGATGGGAAGAGGGATAGGGGGAGGGACTGGGGTATGGGCCTCCGGTACCCTCATTCACTCGATGAAACACAGCGTAAGCGCTGTTTCACACCGGTTTTCTGTGACGCCGTGGTATCTCCGGTCGAGCCGACCTTAACATGCTGAAGCGTGGCTCTCCCACGGTATGATCGTATCGCCTAATGGTTAGAGATTACCGCCGCCCATCGACAAACGTAACACCAGAGGCGTCACAAGTGCGTTGCCGGCCTTTGGGGAATGGGTAGAGGTATAGGGCAGGGTTGGAGTATGGACCTCTAAGCGCTGATTCACACCGCTTTTCTGTGTGGCCGTGATATCACTCCCGTCGAGCCGGCCCAATCGTGTCGGAGTGTGGCTCTCCCACTGTAATTTGTTATTTATATATTTGTTACTTAAATTTCTCAAAAATGACATTCATATAAAAATATACTGACAAAACTAGTCAGGCCTAGTATTTTGTTATGTGTTCATTTATTTTACAGTAGAAACAAGCAAAATTTGAAATGAAATATTTTAAACCTTTTCAATTTGCCTACAACCAATCATTTACCTGTAAAAATTATAGCTTTTAGATGCAATATCTATCCAGGCTCTACCGCAGGTCTACTAACTTAATTCAGAACGGATAAGGTGAAATTAAATTGTATCCTGAACGGATTTCATAGAAAATTGAAGTACAAATAAATAGAATAGTAATATTAAAATTAATAAATCTTGTTTAGATGGGCGTAATGTGGGTAGCTATAGTTTTTTTTTAGTTTAAGAAAGTAAATAAATGCATTAATATTCGTTTTCAATAAGATTCAAATTAAAAATCGTTAACAGTCAATGCCACCTGATTATATACATTTAATTTTTTAGTTCACTTTTGTCATTTTATTCGTTTTTATGTACTTGTTTTATTTTAATTCATTGTTAAGTGTTTTTGTTATATTAAATCACAATTTATTTTTTCTTAGGGGTTATATTCCTCTACTATAGTTCAACAGTACAGATTTGTAGATATTGTTTTTCGTGGTTATCTTTTTGTCAAGGCGTTACTGAGAGTTTCAAAACAGATGCAGAAGGTATACTTCTTAAAATATGGCCCTCTTCCTCATCTTGAGATTAAAAACTAAAGAGGTATATAAAAAGTTCATAGGCATATTTTAACTAGATAATTCAAATGTAAGTTTTAGTTTGCTTTTTACTATTTGTACAAACACCACTGACTGACCATCATAATTTTTTTCAAACATGTAGTTCTAAAACACAAAAGTGTAGTTTTGTGCTTGTATATATTTATATATTTTTTACGTATAGCCCTGAAAAAATTACCCTAGTCTGCCTGATGGAAAGCATAAGCAGAATCCAAGAGTAATAATCACATACTCATTGCGAATGCAGGCAATGCAACAATACAGCATAGTGACCCACCTCGTAATGCTTCTACGTGATTGGACCTCCTGTTTCGCATTCGCCAACGACGACAGTACGAACGTAGTCATTTATTTAACATTTAAAGGATTGATGACGTTAATATAACAATAAATAATTATGTGAGATGACCTGCACAAATAAACTTATATATTTATATTTTCACAGTTAATCTAAAATATGATTTACTTGAGGTGACCCCTAAGAAGCTGTTCCGCAAGCAATAAAAGCGGTACGCCTCTTATCTCGTCTCAGGAGAACACTAAATAAAATATCATTTCTTTATTCATTGTTGCTTCCGGCTTATGTTCGGCTGAAATTGGGGTAACTCACGTTTTACTTAGCTGCGAAGCTCTAAAGGAGGGTTATCTATTTGAACTGTCTTCATGGAGGATATAAAGAAAACCCAGATTCACAACAACAGTTTGCGGATCACACAAAGTCTTGTCTCATGCGGGAAGCAATCAACAACATTCATCACCGCCGACTTGACAGCTTAAACCATAATACCGGTGTAGTCAGTTGACATTGCCCCCTTTTTAATTAGGAAGAATCGAAGATCAAGGAACTGGGATTTTTAAATTAACATTAAAAGTTAAGTTCTCTGATGATAATGGGACTAAGCGAACGGACGGACGGAACGAAAAAAACGGGTTTCAAGATAGTTTCATTTTTCCTGGGACTTCTTAAGTGTCATAACTCGGTGTGTTCGTGGGTCACGTGGTCTGCTGTTGATCCTGGTGTACAGGAGTTATAGTAGTGGGCGTAGGGGTGGGATTAGTCCCACTCTGATGGTAGTTAGCCAGAGTTTGGAAGTTGGGAACTTAGCCCCTTGTGTTAACTATAATATCTCCTGCGTAGTTGGCTGGTCTCCATTGACACTGGCCGCCGTGGCCGTAATCAGCAAACGGGAGATTATAACATATATTGAAGAGGAAGATTAATTTGACATTTACAGCTTACGTTTTTTTATGTTTTGTAATGATTAAGATAATAAGACACTTACACACAAGCCTTGAACGAATTACCATGTATCTTCTATACTTAGTGGCGGACACTCTACTTTACATACATTATACCAGTGGTCTATCATTCTGCGGGATATAATTACGTACAATTGAATACACGAGGACGAATATTTGTATTTGTAGGTCATTAGAATCTATAGTTGTCTTGGATTAATTGTAGGAAGTATTTTCCTAATTTAGGCTTAAAATTAAAGGTTTACAATTTAAATATACCCATAGCTATGTATATGTATATCCAGATCAAGTGGGTACCTAAGCTCATTTGCTTTGAAAAAGAAAATCAAGTTCTTGATGAATTTTTATTTATTATAAACTAGCTGAGTCCCGCGGGCTTAACCACGGTCAACGCCGCGGAGTGATGCTAGTCTAAAAATAGTGGCTTAACTTATTCCTTATATCATCGGTTATCTGCCAGTGAAAGTTCCGTTGAAACCGGTCCAGCCGTTCCAGAGATTACCCGGAACAAACAGACAGACAAAAATTGTAAGAAATGTTATTTTGGTATGGTACATATGAATCGTGAATACATACATATGCGTTTATTAAAAAACGGTTATTTTAATATTACAAATTATACATTCATCAAACATACATTAATTAGCTATGCTTATTTTTGTTTAAATTAATATATATGAAGCTTAATATTTTACGAGACCACAACGCAGCAAAATAATATAAAATTGCAATTTGGGAGCTTTACTTTGATAGAACTTTTATGCATATGTTGTATGAGAATGACAGCTGTGGTTTTCAAAATTTAAATTAAAACAAACCACGCTTGTGTTATACAAAATCAACGCTAGCTTTACGATACCGCTACGCCAGTGCTACGTCGTAGGTCGGAGCAGACACACGCCGCGGTCCGCCGCTATTGGCTACGAAGTTAAACACGAAATATTGTGTTTCAGTTTCAATAATTTATTTTATTTTTAAAATATGTTGAAGTGAAGTTTAAATTTATTCTTAATTTTAAAAACTTTTAGTAGATGAAAAATCATACGATAAAGTAAAATGAGTGTAGAAATAATTAATTTATTAAAATATGAAGCCAAGATCGAAAATGATACCAAATGTAAGTAATAAATATTTTTCAAGTAATTATTCTTGCGTAACTTTGGAATTTATTGTTAATAAATACTAATTGATAATTGTTAAACTCTATAATCTATTTTATTTTTTCCTATTAATGGTGTGTCACGTTTACTAGATATTATTTTACGTTAATTTAAAAGCAAGAACTACTTACATATTTTTTTTCTTAATTTTGCATATTGAATTGATTTAATTATTGTTTAACATTTTATAAACGAAACACCATGTCTTACAGAGTAATATTTGTTTTAAATTCAATCTTGGGTCATTACACATTTAGATTCAGATATAACTCGACCGTTCATACAATTCATTCGAACCACACGTCGGCACGCATTCATATCAATAATTGTTTATTGCTCTTTATTTTCTTTCACGATAAAGTACGTCGCTTTTGTAGCCAACCTATTGCTTTCATATTTTTTTAAGTTATTTATTCTGTTTTTCCTTGATTTAAAAGGGTTTTAAAAGTTAACAAGTACTTCTAAAAAAAGTAAAACAAATGAGCTCGTAAAGCTGACGGTTCTGCGCCTGATCTCTCGTGTTAACCGTCCCATCGGATAATGAGAAAGATTATAAAATGCGAGCGAAGCCATTACATACATTACACATATATTATTATTTCTCAAAGTATTTGATCCATTTATACATGATTATTTCAATGGATCTTTCTATTGGTATATCAGTTAGGTATATTTCTCATATATTGCTAATAATTTATTGATCCCTTGATAAGCAATCTTGATATTTTAGTTTATATACAAACCCTATCTCTAATCTAGTTTCAGCGACCCTCGTCAGCCAAATTAAAACCCCACAAAACGGCCTTTTGTAATTTATAGGCTTTTCTATACCTATTCAGATTGATTTATAACTAGGAAACTTAAATAATTCCTTCAACATTTGTATAACGTATAACAATAATTTTCAAAAATTAATATATTCGCCTCCTTTTTAAAGAGAAGCCTATATACGACAGTGGACAAGTAAATACTGTAGACGATTATAATAATAATAAGAATTTATTATTTCTCTCACACAGTACAATATTACATTAGGCATTACAAAAGCAAGCAGACAATAGACAAATTACTATGCATTCTATGTGATAGACGGGCATCCGTACTAGGACAGACCTGTATGACAGTCTACCAGCCTCTCCCAAATCTGGTTTTGCGCAGGCTACTACATGTAAGGTAAGTTGCAAAAATGTAAAGAGCTTCCATAGAATGACAGTGTGTACGTCCATAGATGAGAGAGAGTGTGTGTGCGCGCAAGTGTTCGTGTAAGTGTGTGTGTGTGTGTGTGCGTGTGTTTGTGCGCACGAGTATGTGTCTGAGTATGTGTGTGTGTATAAGTGTGTGTGGATGATATTAAGAATAGAAAAAGTGTAGAATGTGTTAAGATAGGATATTCCTGTGCACACTAATAAGTAATAAGATGTAAAAATACAAGAACACAGATTATGAGGAAATAATTCTATATTAGGGAGAACATTAGTCGCAAACTAATAATAAATTATTGTATGCTGAATCTTTTATACATACCGGCGATAACCACGTTAAATAACGTAGCCATAGTAACAGTACCACTAAACTCTACACAGCTGCCTCGAAGTTTATGATAGTGAACCGAAACAGGCTTACAAAATGTTTTATTCAATAGAAATCAATACACCCAAGTGCCTCGAATTATATTGACATATCCACATTGCCTGTCAAAGTCATCAAAGCACGGAATTGGAAACGGAATATCATTCATTTTATATTGACGGTATTCCCGGATTACTATCATTTTTATATGCTACATAGTAAATTGTTGAGGATACGGTATATTGTAGTTTGCTCGTCAGTACTATAAAGTTTTTAAACTTCCTTTATGTTGATCGGATTGGAGAAAGGTAATATTCCTCAATAAAACTGATTCTATAAGTAAACATAAGTGCCAGCGTTAGCAAATATTTTTAAAGCTTAGCAAAATGATGCATGAGATTTATTTTCACTTGGACTGAGACGGCAGAGTTCTTTGCTTTACATTTAGTAAAAAAACTTTTAATAAACAGTAATACTATCAATAATATTTTTTTAATAAATTTTATGTTTTATATATATTGGTCCGTATCTGTATGCATACTCTGTGTGTATGTATTCGTGTAGGTATAAGTATGTTTGTGTAATGGGAATAGTGTATAATATTTGTATATGGATCGCTACTATTTCTTTTTTTTTTTGTATATTTTATGTGTTCCCTGTATGTAAGATACCCTAAGTTTCAAAATTTTGAAACATTCATATCCGTGTTATGGTTGTCTGGAAGAAATCGCCGAGAGCGATAAGACCGCCATTTGTTATACATACTTTGTGACTGTTCCTATTGTACCGTTTCTTACTATGTGTATACAATAAAGACAAATAAATAAAAAAAAAAGTTTTAAATAGTTTTACTCACACACATAGTGTGTTTGTGTAAACAATAGTTCTTAAATTATAATCGATCGTTTTGTTACTACATACACCAAAACTTATTACAACTATTACAACTGTGTAGTGGAGACGAGTTTTGTAAATGTTAGACATGAAATGTGAATCACGAATAAATAACATTGAATTAAGACAGACGTGTTTTAAGGGAAAACTTCTTCAAGTAACTGAGACAAGAATATTTTCGTTTCAGAACGTAATCAGCATTGATTTACTGTACAAACGTGTTAATTTGCATCTTCATGTCAACTGCTTAAACCACTATTACTTATTCTATTTAATATATGAAATTCTCGTGTCGTGGTGTTTATTGCCAAAATCCTCCAAAGCGGCTGGAGCGATTTTTATGAAATTTTCTGTGCATTTTGAGTACGTCTTAGAATCGGCCATCATCTATTATTCATACCCCTAAATACAAGAGTGACCCACCTCTGAGTTTTTTTTTACGCCAAAACAACCTACCGGGTCAGCTAGTTTATATAACCTCTGGCACTCATAACAGTGTCGAGAGATTAGTAAGCGTGTACGACACGACCTCCGATGCTCCAACACTCTTTTGATTGAAAAAGCAATCGAGCAGAATCGGGGGTCAAAAGTGTTTGTGAAATCTCTTGGAAGAAGCCATTTGACGAAGCTGACCACAGTAAGCGGAGAAGTCGTTGCTTCCAAGCTGGCTGTCCTTTCGGAAGTAGAAAGCTTCTATGGCGATTTGTACGCTTCGCATGCATCTCGACCTGATCCCGAAAATGAGGACCCTCGGGCCAAATTAACACGCCACTTCACCGAAGATCTGCCAGAAGTCAGCATTGACGAAATCGAGATGGCTCTTAGACAGCTGAAAAATGGAAAAGCCCCTGGAGAGGATGGCGTTACTACAGAGCTGTTAAAGGCTGGAGGTAAACCCGTATTAAAGGCGCTCCAAAAGCTTTTCAACGCTGTCCTGTTCGAAGGGAGGACTCCAGAGGCGTGGAGTAGGAGTGTGGTCGTCCTGTTCTTCAAAAAGGGAAATAAAACCATGTTGAGGAACTATCGGCCCATTTCCCTCTTGAGCCACGTCTATAAGCTGTTTTCAAGAGTCATCACGAACCGTCTTGCGCGAAGACTCGACGAATACCAGCCACCGGAGCAGGCTGGGTTTCGGAGCGGATATGGCACCATAGACCACATCCACACAGTGCGGCAGATAATACAGAAGACCGAAGAGTATAATCAGCCCCTGTGTCTAGCATTTGTGGACTATGAAAAGGCCTTTGACTCGATTGAGATCTGGTCTGTTCTGGAGTCCCTGCAGCGTTGCCAAGTAGATTGGCGGTACGTCCGAGTGTTGAGATGTCTCTACAAAGCCGCTACTATGTCCGTCCAAGTACAGGATCAGCATACAAGACCCATACCATTGCATCGAGGAGTGAGGCAAGGGGACGTTATATCCCCGAAATTATTCACTAATGCAATGGAGGACCTGTTTAAGACGCTGCACTGGAAAAGGCGCGGTATCAACATCAATGGCGAATACATCTCTCACTTGCGATTTGCAGATGACATCGTCATCATGGCAGAGACGTTGCAGGACCTACAACAGATGCTGAACGACCTGGCTGACTCGTCTGTGCGCATCGGCCTACGGATGAACTTCGACAAGACCAAGGTCATGTTCAATGAACATGTACTACCGGAACCGGTTGCGGTACACGGTGCCGTTCTCGAAGTTGTTCAAAAATATGTATACCTCGGGCAGGCTTTGCAGTTAGGTAGAAACAGCTTTGAGGACGAGGTGAACAGAAGAATCCAGCTGGGTTGGGCAGCGTTTGGGAAACTTCGTCGGGTCTTCTCATCATCGATCCCACAGTGCCTAAAGACGAAAGTCTTCAATGCGTGCGTCCTACCCGTAATGACTTACGGAGCCGAAACGTGGACACTTACGGTTCGACTGGTCCATAAGTTTAAAGTCGCTCAGCGTGCAATGGAGAGGTATATGCTCGGCGTTTCTCTAAGGGATCGCATTAGAAACGAGGTGATCCGACAAAGAACCAGGGTCATCGATGTAGCCCACAGGATTAGCAAGCTGAAGTGGCAGTGGGCTGGCCACATTTGCCGAAGAACCGATAACCGTTGGGGTAAACGAGTTCTTGAGTGGAGACCGCGTCTCGGCAAACGTAGTGTAGGACGTCCACAAGCCAGGTGGAGCGATGATTTGCGCAAGACGGCTGGCAGGAGCTGGATGCGAGAAGCCATAGATCGAACTAAGTGGCGTGAAATTGGAGAGGCCTATGTCCAGCAGTGGACTGCGATAGGCTGATGATGATGATGATGATGATGACTCATAACAGAAGTTTAATCTAAGCTTGAGTGCCAGAGGAACCACCAAATGTGAGATTTACAATACTATTACACAGGATGCGAAATTTTGTTAAATGTTAATAAATTATTATTATATATCATTATAATAAATGTACCTGACACCTAAATTTTATAATTAGAAGTATTTTCCGTCTCAACAGTCTGATTGCAAGCTAAACAGTACCTGTGTTAAGACAGCTGATAAATATAGCTACAGGAATATTTATAAATACATACATATATAATAATATAACATACATCTGACACACAACGCCATCTAGTCTCAAACTAAGCAAAGCTTGTACAATAGATACTGGATAATTGATGTAATTGTGTTCCTAAACAAAATATTTTATGTATGTAATAAAATATATATTTTTGTTAACACATACATATTAAACATAGATACACCCATGCTTCGAAACAAATATTTGCAGACCATGCAAACTTTTGGTACAAACC
This sequence comes from Hyphantria cunea, assembly GCA_003709505.1. Taxonomy (NCBI): domain Eukaryota; kingdom Metazoa; phylum Arthropoda; class Insecta; order Lepidoptera; family Erebidae; genus Hyphantria; species Hyphantria cunea. The sequence goes on along the minus strand of PKRV01001635.1, from coordinate 1,065,923 downwards.
GGTCATCGAACAAATGACCTCAAGCACATCAGCCGCGTACTACACCACCACACAGTTTGTATACAAAGACAGAAAAAGAATTTCATATTCCTTACACAATTAAATAGTCTGCTTAGGAATCACTCCCGCGATTTTTGGCCTATAAATAAGGGTCATTCAATCAATCAACCTATAAACTCGTCAAAACGTTACAGATATTTCGGTTATCGCAATTGACATTTATATGTCAGTCAAAATTGCTAAACTATTCTTATATATTTAAAACAAATTTTTCATGTAAATACATCTACAGTCTTTGAAATATAGTTTGATCTCTGTTCACTAGTGTGGTATACACTTCCTCTGTGATAAGATACAAAATAAAATCGTAAGCATGGCTCTTGTTCAAAGTAAGCTTCGTTGGTTTCGTATCTTGTCTATCACAGATATCAAGCTTTGTATTAAGAACTGTAGCAAATATTTTTAATAAAAATCTAAGTTGCAAATAACTTCATCAGCGATCTAAAACAAAGATCGTCTGAAATGGCGACTTGTATTGTTAACATTTTCATCCCGTTGTATTCTGTGTTTGAAACTTGACGTAGTAATATCGTATTTGTTACTATCGTTCTGTGATTTTATTTTGTTTCCCATTGTGTGAACATAAGACATTTAGTTTCTAGAACTACGAGTTCAATACCTTTTAAAGTGAATTCGAAGTGTGAGAAAATCATTAAGTTTTATCTTGATTAAACAAATTTAAAGAGGGGTGTACTTTTTGCATCAATAACCTTCAGACTTCAACTTGCTAATAGATGTCAAGTCATGATAAATGAATCTATTTTTGTCCCTTATAAATCATTTAATCTTTCATCTAAACATTTCAATAGGAATGTTTGAAGCTCCTTGCCTTTTATGCTTGATTCTTAGTTTTTTCTGGTTACATTGCCATCAAGAATATTGTTTCTTTACTTTTTAAGGAATTTTAAAAAGGATTTCTTTAAATACACAGGATAATTAAAAACGTCCGTATACTTTGATCTACAATCAGCCATTTTAATCTAAATCTTGGTAACAAATGTAACTGATGAAGTATTTTTTTTCGAAAGACGGTTTTTCATCTCATTCACATTTTTTATATTTTTATCATTCGCCTTAAGATTTGTAAACCTTAAATACTTGATATTGGCAGAAATAGCTTATTAGCTGGTTGCCATTTCATCAAAAGACAAAGAAGTATCCGATGAAGAAATTTTCACAAAGATTTGCAAATATCAATATGAATTAAACACCGTAGTCTAGTCTTTAAGTAATTTGATATAGACACAAATTTTTGTAAGCAAGTATATTAAAATAAATAACCTAAGAAATTTAATATTAAAAAGTAATCTTATTTTAAGTTTTTTATACTTTTTTAAAAAACCCATTATGAGTATTAGTTTTTAATCTTTTCTCCGAATTCTTAATTTGAAAATTTATAGCTTGAAGGTGTTTTAAAAAAGTATTTAATTTCATTTAATATGGTCTCGGCTTTGGATGAAAAAATGGCCGTAAATTTTTTTGCACGATGTCTTCTCGAAAGGCTCAATCACCTTAAAATGGACGATTACAGACAAACCATTATCTGTTTTCAATTTTTTTCTTTTTAATTAAATTTGCTATTAAAAAGCCACTACATATTTGCTGATATAAATCTGTGTGATGTTATTTGTTATTTCAAAATTATATTCAACATATATATAATATTTTTACAGTTTAAATCAATTTTCTGAAACTATGTAATTGCATTTAATTTATAGCTACATACAGTTGAATACCAGTTATCCGGTTTACCATATTTCATTCTTTATATGACTTATTGTTTCTGCAATAGCTTAATAAATACAATATTTGTTAAGTGAACACTGTGGCACAATGTTGAACTGTTTTTACCATAACTCTCGTGACATAACGGGATATTTTTAAAACATTATAGGTATCTGAAAGTTATTGTACAGTGAGTAAGAGACCTAAGATTGATAAATGTTTTTAATGCCATAATTATATATAAAAAGAAAATGCTTTTTGCTTGTGGGACTAGGTGCAGAAAGGTGCGGCGTAAGAAATACACTCTTTCAGAGTAACCATAAAAATAATCAAAATAATCAGTTGCATCAAAACGAGCTTTCACTCCAATTTAAAAATAATCCAACTTTGAACGTTAAATCTCTAAAAATCTTAGGTTAACTTTCGCCTCACGAAGTTGTCATACGGCAAAGATTCAGACGGATTACAAGGATCAAGGCATATGGATAGAGTGGATTTCGCAATGAAATGTGCTCATTTTTTTCGGATTTAATGAACATTAAATCTTTGGGTCATTGAGTGCGTCTGGCGTCCTTTCAGATGTATTTTTTCCACTAGTAGTAGTTTTGAGTTCATATGTTAATAATGTATTTTTTAAATACGCCAAGGAATTTAATGTGTTTACTCATTGTAAGTTTCTGTAGGTAATATTATCCTCAAAATCCCTTGATAGTCTATTGCTGCATAGGCCGCCTAAACAAAACAAACAAACAACAACCCATAATGTCCCACTGCTGGGCTCGGGTCTCCTCTCAGGAGAGGGTTAAGGCCATACATCCCCACGCTGGCCAAGTGCGGGTTGGGGACTGGCAAGAATACGTACGTTGTGGCTACGTAAATCTTGCCGTTGGATGTTTTTAAGCCGCCCGAAGGCCTCCAACTAAGCTTCACGACTGTTATCGTATGATAACAACCTGCATATATGCATAGGCCGCCTATTCTTATCCTATTCAAATTACTAATAGATATATAACCTCTTTTCTCAGGAGAAAGGAGGCGGAGGAGGAGAAATATACCCATTAGTAATTTAAATAACCATGTGTTATCCGGTGTTAGTAGTATTGTAAGTAGTAATTGTAAGTGACATTTAAAAATATAGGTGAGATGAAAGAAGCTTAAGTTCAGAAGTGAATGTATTTCGGTTGAGAAAAAGAAGAATGTAAGATGCTTTAATTACATTTAGTTTTTGCTCAAATAATTTGCTGCAATGCAGAGGTATTACTAAGCCCAATACCCTTAATAGAACCTACATTATCATCTTCTTTCTCACTTTATTCGTTATTTCATATGAGGTTAGGGGAATGTATAGCATTGCAATGAGTTTACTAGTACACCTAATCTCAAGGAAACTTAACCGTGGGAGAGTCACGCTTCGGCAAGCATGGGCCGGCTCGGCCAGAGTGATACCACGGCCTCTCAGAAAACCGGTGTGAAACAGCGCCCGCGTTGTGTTTCACCGAGTTAGTGAGGATACCGGAGGCCTATAGACCAACGTCTCCCCATATCCCCTTCCGCCGAAGGCCGGCAGCTCACTTTGTGACGCCTCTAGTGCGGATGTCCACGGGTGGCGGTAATCGCTAACCATCAGGCGGGAAGTCGCTTACCATCATAAAAAAGGAAACAAAATCATTTAAAGCAGAGAAAACAAAGTTTTTATTTCAAGGGTATCTTTTTAACTTCAGATTTAGTTAAAATATAAAGTAGCTTTTAAAAAGCATAATTTTCTAACTTTTGCCAGGAGAAATCACTTACTGATAAATGTGTGTTCATAAATCACAACTCATACAAACGGCTTCTAGTTGTAACATACTTGCCTTTCTTACTCACTCCCAAACTTCACAAGTAATAAATCTAGAAGTTAAAGACATCGAGATGTACTTGTAGAAAGAAACTTGAAATGCTTTTGTCTTGTGCATCATGAAGTAAAAGTCTCCTATTTCTATCTCAAATCCTATGGATTCGGGCCAAAACTGAGTGCACATTATTTTAAACGAATAACTTCATCTGAAGGTTACCGTTCACTTTTGTTTAGTTGCAAAATGTTGCATTTCCCAATCAATGCTTCTAAGCTGCGTCGAATGTTCTGGGTTCGATTCTAATACAAGACACAAATGAGGGTTACCTACTATTTCAGTGTCTGTAAAGTCCCTTACGATACATGACTAATGACTATTGTTAAAGTTTTCTTATTATTTAAAATAAAATTGTAGAATTAACCGTTAAAATTTTAATGGTCTTGTGATGTTGTCTTGCTGATGTTGTACCAAATACAAGTTATAGGGGAAAGACTTGGCATATTTTTTTTTTCATATAAGGCCCGGCCAATTCGGTCTCCATACTCATTGCGAATGCAGACAATGCAACAATACAGCCTGGTGACCTACATCATTACGGCCTAGTGATGATTCTGCATCATTGGGTTTCATTTTATTGAGTTTTTTATATTCCTTATATATTTTGTTCTTGTCGTCTTGTCTTTTTTTAACTTTTCAATAGCTAATAAAAGATCCATCATGTTGTATTGTTGTCTCGTCGACTATGTCAATCATTAAAGTTTAATATCTGTAGGTCACAGATGTACTTGTTTTCGTTTACGGAGTATAATTGACCTCGATATTTTCCAGAGTTTTCTCATCTAATCTCACGGATATCTGGCTTGCTAATTCTAAACACCAATTTTATTGTAGGCTTGGTTGGTAAAGTAAGTTTGCATTAAATTTACTGAACCAATTCAGTAATAGCAAGCTTAATTTCAATGTTGTGACAATTTTAGAAATTGGGTTCTATCTATTAGTTAGTTAATTTACTTCTTTTGTACTCATTGATTTGATGGTTATCGAATGTGAGTATCAATTCAGGTATCATTCCCAGGTCCGCTTAAAATAATGCCATTGATTTTCCTGATTATATAAATCTTAATAACAGACAGGAGCTTGGAAGTTAGGATTCTAATCCACAGGCATACTCCCTTGATTGTGTCGGACAACTGTTCTACCATTTTGTAAGTAAGAATGAGGGAACAGAGAGTGCACCTGTATTTGCGCACACACTTGCGCACTATAATATCTCCTGCATCACCTTCTCCTCCTGGTCAGTGAGGCGACTGGTCGCCGTAGTAATGTGCGTCACCATTGATATTACTACTGTCTAGCTAGATACTCAGCATTTCAATAACCTCTGAAGTTTATAGAATTTTTCTAACATAACAGAAACATCTTTCAACCATTTTATTTATAACAAAGTCAGTGTTAATTTAAAAGCTGTCACGTAATACTATACAAATTGTTAGAATAATGAGAATAACTTTTATAATCTAAACATTTTTCTTGATTTAAGCTTGTAAATGACATTTTTTTCCAAGAAACCAATTGGTGAGATTATATAATTCATAATAACGATAACGTTTATTGTCAGTCATCAGTCGTGCTAAAAGCGAAGAGATATATCTTAGGTAACTTGATTATGAGGTGTTGTAGTACTTGTATTGGGCCTGTATATTGTGGATGTAAAAGCTCACTAGTTTCGGTCGATCACCGCTTGAGCTAGTAGCCGATCTCAAAATTATCTTGGAATAATTAAAGGTTGGAAGAAAAAAATAAAAGAAGAAATAGGCAGTCATTTAACGCGCGGTCATATTCGTACGGCTGATAACTATACCCAGCAGCAACAACTTTGTAATCATGTTTTACTAATATTTTTCGTAGGTAGGTAAATTGTAAATTGTGTTGTTGGTCACCAAACAATTTTTTAGTGTAAACGATTTCTAAGTATGGTTTCCTTAGCTTTTTAGCTGTTTTTGCTGCATTTACAAAACTAAGTGCAAACAGCATGTGATGTGTTATTATGGCGTTGTTTGTTTTAAGATTACAGATTTTTTGATTATAGGCTCAATCATGGCTTGAGAAAAAAGTGGGTGGGTAATAAGACTTTCTGTACCTTTTTCAAAATCCAAACGTGAGTATGCAATTATCAAAGTTGAATTGAAGACAATGAAAATAAATATAAACACAATTGTGTGAAATAGAAAATAGATTAGAACTTAAGAAAAGCCTATTGGTACCCCTTTATATTTTTTGTTCAATAAAATTAGCAACAGTTTATTTGGTCATACTGCTTTAAGCAAAATCGTGTATACCATGTAAATAACCCGAATATATTCCGAAATAGGATTAAAGTAGAGCTTTTCTGGATAGTAAGACTTTAATCTTAATTGTTTGAGATTTTCATAACATTGAACAAAAAAAACATTAACTTTCTTTCATATTTCTGGTATTATAGAACTTGTAAAGAACGAGAACCTCGCCGAATCACTTTGTGCTCCTCCGTCTGTCTGTCGGTAAAATACTTTGTTGTCAGAATTCCATAACGGTATTAAGTTAAAAATTAGATTTTCGTGAGGCTGTAAAAAGGAAGAACTTATTTTTTTTCTGTTCTATGGTATATTAAAATAAATTGTGTTTATACCAAGGATACTAATGATAATGTGATCACTTGAGATTGTCTGGCGTTTGAACTACGTTGCACTGGCATAGTAACAGACTGTGTGCCTCTGTGTGTTAGTCTTCTTAAGTTTGTACATAATTGTTGGACATAGTTGAAAGATGTTGACTTATGTAGTATGCTCACTATGTAGTATATCACAAACATGTGGTACCAACAAAATATGCAGGCACTTGCCATAAACTTTAAATAATTTTAACATTTTTGAAGAAGAAAATACGTAAGTTGTGAAATATGGTGGGATTATAGATCGTGATCAGATTCAAATCAAGGTATGGGTTCAAAAACCATTACTTTGCAGTCAGATCGTTTAAAAATGCTTTATCATGAATAACTAATATATTGGAGAAATGTGAAGTGAACAAAATGTCTCCATACTGGCGAGTTGAGTCCCAGTCGCATTCGGCCTTGTTAACTATATATTAAATGGTGAAGTTAAATGTGAACCCCCTTTAACGGCAATTATGCAAAAGGCATATGTTATCTATGGTGAAGTACAGAAATATAAAAAATAAAAATAGAAATAATTGAATCTGGTCACTCAGCGACAACTAATCCCGATTACAACAAATTAAATAAATCATACTTTTGTACATTTTCATCTTAAAATAACATCTTAAGAGTAGTTAGGGTTCTAAATATTTTATATAATAAATATGAAGTAGATAAAACTAACAGAAAAAATAAACAAGGGGACACAAATAAGCCTCATAAGATGGCTTAACTTTTAATAAGTTCGAGACCAAAATGGGAAGTTCGCTTCACTTTATTGAGTTAGTTTACGGAACTTTATCAATGGCCACTTCTAAACTAGTAAGAAAATATCAATAACGATTCACAGTCCATTTTAATAAGACTTCGAAAACTTTATCAACTATTGTTTTAATGCGAAATTACGATAATGACTTTAAACATCTCGCACACAATCGTCCGATCTCAAGCTTGGCAAAGCCTATACTAACGCATTTATAACAAAAAAAAAACTCATGTAACGTTCCTGCTTACGACAAATTTCGAACCTTAGTGATCGATTTTAAAAAATAAATAAATATAATTTTAGCTGGTTTGCCTAATATCGGATACTTAACAACAATTAGACCAATAAGAGTTGCGCAGAATTGAAAAGCGACGCAGGTGTGGGTCAGCTAGCTACTTATATATTTCTAAATTCATGCATAGGCATATAGATAAATTTATAAACAGATTAGGAATATTATGATAATATGAATAATATAAAATAATTATTTCTCTTGCCTGTTAGCAGTTAAGGTAATCGGCCAAATAACTATGCTGAAGTTTAATACGATATATATTTTGATCAGTTATTGTCAGTTGAAGACAACTGATTTGCCTACATCAATAGAAATTAACGCGTTGATTTTCTGCGGTTGGAATGAAGCCTTAACCTATAATTTTTCTATAGTATTTATCGATATGATTGTGCTTGTTGTAGATTTATTACCATGGTAATTCGCACTTCCGCCAGTTCAATGATATTAATTATTTAGGAAACCGGGAAGTTCCGTTTTTATAAGAACATAATACAACTAAACTGTAATGTTTCTTATCATTTCTCATTAATATATTTATCAGTGAACCTAAAAGGTCTCAAACGAGCAAGTTAAGCAACTCATTCCACGGGAAAACAAATGAACCATTATATAAAGCCTCTACACCTAAGTTTGTTAGAGAGAAAATTGTAACTGCTGCGGCCTATTCTAGTTTGAGGTCAACACTCGGCTGTCCAGTGATGAGAGGTTGGTTCTTATTTAGAAGAACTTGAAAATTTTGAAATAATGTTGAAACAAGCAGATTTAAAAAATTTAAAATTATTTTAATGTTCCTGAAAAAGTTGAGGACTGCACGGATGGCAGATTTTTTTTAAGTGGTCACCATGTGGTTTTCTACTGCACTGAGCGTTGTGGGTTCGAATGCACGTGGGACAATGTGGCGTGATCCACAAATTCTTTTTCCGGGTCTGAGTGTTCTTTATGTCCTTTTCATGTATATCTCTAAGGACTATCGTGACACAGGATTTATTCCTAATGGGAAAGTTTCCCCGAAAAAAACTTCATATATTTACACTGAGTTTGTATTAGGTTTTCAAATTTGTACTTTGTAAGAATTTTATTCGCAACCCAAATTGAATTCAATTTAACAGAGAACAAGTCAAATTAAAAAAAAAACGACTGCGTCAATATCTGTCGTCTTTATTAAATTTAATTTATTATTTAAATAAATCGTCTAAGTACATTGATTGTAAAAAATGTAAAAATTCTTTATTTTGATACTACACTCGATATATTTTGAAAACATAATTTGGCGCCAAAAATCCTTAATTTAGTTTTTTTTTATTTTTATGTACCCAGTTTCACTCACAGGACTAAGACGAATCTATTGACAACACTCACATCAAAATACGACAAGCCGTTTAGGCTAGGGCGTGCTTAAAATATACATACATACATGAGAGACATACCCTCCTTCTTTCGCAGTCGAGTAAAATGGGTCTAAACTCCGAGATAGATAGATAAAAATTTTACCTTATTATAATGAGGTCAGCGATTCCGTGTATCCCCTTGACCATAGGCTGATTCAGATTAACGACCTTCGTTTTATTTGAGTTGTTGTAATCAACTTCACGAAGGGTAACTTTTGGTTTTACGCTTTGACATTTTTTCAATTTAAAGTATTAAATTAACCTTTAAATTATTTTATAATGAAACAATAAAGCGATATTTTATGAAATTATATGTTTGCTATTACAAAGATGTTATTTTGCAGCGTAAAGTAAAGGACCAGTATTTGAAATAAAGGATTCGATTCGTTCATAAAATATTATTCAATGTTTTTACTTTTGTCTTTCGAAGTTAGGAACGAGATAGAGGCGGGACTGCAAACGTTGTAATAAAAACGTCCTGAATGTAGTTTTGTGCCTATACTCTTTTTTGTTAGTTGATGTTCGCCTATGTGCTTACCATTGCGCCTATGTAATCCACGAATTCTCTAATATGTGATTAGTAAATAAAACAACTGTCTGTTTTTTCTCTAATCAGATATTTAATCTACTACCTATAGTAGTACATCTCCGCCCGCGTGTTAGTTGAAGTGTTGAAGAGAAGTTTTTAATAATCGTTGATAATGTAATTTAGCATCAGTGAAGATTTTTTTAAGATCAATTAGTAATTTAGTTACAAACATATAACCCCATATTCTCCTTGATTTATTGATATTAGTTAGAAGTGAAGATATTTATCTGTATCCCTTTGTTACCTGATTAAGGTGAACTAAAAGAAGGGGTAATATTTTGACAATGTATGTATTTTTGTATGTACGTAGCGCCCTAACTACTGGACTGATTTTAATAAACGGACTGTTAATACATTTGTTTAAAGATATAAGCTATATATTTAAACAAATGTATGTCAGTATTAAGTAAATGTGTAATACCTGTGTGTGTGTGTGTGTGTAAAATAATATATTTTAACCCGTCTTAGTAAATACTGACAGTATTTACTTAGACGGGTTAAACTATTCCAATTTTCTCTTGTTAGCATATATAGTTTAAGGACGACTATTTTTTACGTTAGGTATATGGTGTTACACTGGATAAACGAGTGTCCCATCTGATCAACTGATCATAACTGAAATTGCTTATTAGCAATTTCAGTTTAATTTAAATAGTATAAATCAAAGAAGTACAAAAAGCTTTTAAGCAATTGTGTTTTAAAAGTTTAGTAATTACGTCAAATCGTGTACAATAACCCCCAGATTATAGGAAGATTTTAAATGTCCAGTGTATATTGTAGTCTATCATGTAACAGAGTTCTATAAAATAATAGTTCAAGTTATAATGGCCTGTAAAATATACCAAAAATGAAGTATGGATGAAATTCAGCCTTCAGGCAATCCTTAGTTATTAACGATCAAAGCATGTTAAAAGTTTCTAAGAAGGGTAATTTGCTTTGTATAATCGTGACGTTTAATTTCTAAACAGTGTTCGCAAAGACACTGTAATTAGGTTAGCTTTAGCTGTCGAAACCTACAATAGAACTAACTGACTACAATAATTTAATTTTCATATTTACTTTGTACAAATCATAAATCAATGTTCTTTGGGAATACCTAACTTGACATGAGCTTGCTGTTTTCAAATGTATTTCTATTTTAGAATATGAGATGAAACTAACGTTATCAAGGTTTATTTCAATTCCAAGCTTAGTTAAACTACAACGCAGTTACGCTTGTGTTGTTCTATAAAGCTTTGATATAAAAACAATAGAGGATGATATATAAATAGGTATACCAATACTTTAACTTTATATATATTCGTACACACAGTCAACTAACAAATAAAAAACGGCATTAAATCTATACCGAAGAATTCAAATATCTAAATCTCCCTAGTGCCATAAAACCGCTACGCTACGATAGTGATAAATCTCTCTTTTAGAAAAAATCTTTCGAGACGAATGAAAAATTAAATGGAGGAATGGACGGAGAAATTCAAGATTCGAAAAAGGCGTTGAGTCGTTTATCGGCTATGAAATATCGATGGGTACAATCTGTTACCACATAAATATTGACTACCAGGGAACTATATTCTATTCGTTTAAAAATATTATCTGGATAGTAGCTAAATGGAATTAATAAGTAGGTAAATAAATATTACTAATTTAATCTACCCGGCTTGATTACTCATTTGTCAATCGATGTTTGAGGTTACAAGCTGAATTTTTTAACAATTTATTTTCCTAGTAACAGGTAACAAAGCCCTGGCTAACTAACTAACTAACTGTAAACTGCACAGTTGGCCTAGTGGTTTAAGTTATCGCCACACCGCTTCCTACTGCGCCTAGTGTTGTGGGTTCAAATCCTACATGGGACGACACTGTGTGTGATCCATAAATTGTTTTTCTAAGTCTGGGTATACTTTGTGTCCGTTTCATGTATGTTTGTAAAGTCCCCCGTGACACAGTAATGTTTATTCTTAATGCGGGAGTTGTATTTATAAAAATAAAAAAAAACAAAAAATAGAAAAATAAAGTGTTCATTAACGTGTATCTGAATTAAGAATTTCACATACTTCGTGGCACTGCTCCTTTTGATCATGTATGTGTCGTAAAAGCCGACTAAAGAAGCATATTACACGAGACAACCTTACTGCAAAAAGTAAAATGAGTATGACTAAGATGGTTGGCAGTCTAGAACTGTGAGCTTGTCTAAAAACTGTCAGCCACGTACAACAAAACTGTAGAATGAACTGTCGCCTGCGGTATCCTGAACCAATACAACGTTCAAATCTTCAAGAAAAGAACGTACTCCTTGAAAGGTGGACAACGCACTTGTGACGCCATCGTTGTTACGGGTGTACTTCAGAAACAAAAAAATAAATATTCTATTTAAATCTGTATATCCGCATGGTACATAATTTCCAAGACACAGCCTTTGTCCACCGGTGGACTATTAAAGTGCGTTGATTACGTGAAAAAGACTTCGTGAAGAAGTTTCATTAGTTTAGAAAATACTTAAATATAAACTACCTACATTCTTCAATTGTTGCTTTGAATCTTTTCAATAAATATAGGGTAGCGTTTATTTTCAATTTACGAACTTTTACGCTCCGTGCGAAAGGATAATGGCAGATCCTAGGAAAATACAAAATGACTCTTTTTACCTGACCTGTCCCTGTTTACGAGTAGATTATACTACACACGATAGTTTGAGAGTATTCTAGTTTACGACCAAGGACCAGTTTTATTCAGCAAAATATTTGTAGCAACGTTTATATACGACTCAAACTTACATACTTAAAATAAAACTCGTGAAGGTTTATGTGCACATGTTGTACGGTTGGCCTAGTGGTTTAGGCCCGTGTGTAGTGGGTTCAAATCCCACATGGGATAGCACTTTGTGTGATTCACAAATTTTGGTTCTTAATCTGAGTGTTCTTTGTGTCTCATGTATGCTTGTAAAGTTCCTCGCGACTCGTAATGTATATTCCTAATGCGGAAGTTTTTTGTTTATTACACTATTCAACATTACCTTTCGTAATAAACTTTCGCGTTTCATGACATAATAATTAACTTCAAGGGAATTAACGCGATCACTTATTTAAAGATATTACGTACCTCTGATTTGCTTGTCGTTTCGACCAAGTTACACTGGCCATGGTAATACTTTTAAATAATTGATTGAGTTAATTCCCGTGAAAATAATTACAATATTACCTTATTATGAAACATAATAATGTTTTAATAAAAAAGTCTAAAGAAAAGGTTTATTATTTTTTGATAGCTCATCTGGAACAATACTTAAGATTTGTTCAAACCCTTTAAAAGTTAAGCATATAGATCGAGTAGACACAATAGTTCTTTCTGATAAACACATTTTGTACGTCAAGTAACAAAATTAACTTAATATTATTCAAATTTAAAGATCACTTCAGCTTAAACCTTTGACGAAATAACAAACTATTGCATAAATTAAACCTGTCCTTTTAGGATTACAAAAATCCATTAGCCTTAATTATTTATGAATGTCTTAGTATAAGAGGCTTGCGTTTTAGTATAAATAAGCTACATTTAATCTTGGCCAGTTAATTACAAAATGGTATACGTTTTCAAAATAACTGGTACTCATATTCGAGAGCTCTGATAATCTAATATATAAAATTCTCGTATCGCAGTGTTTGTAGCAAACTCCTCCGAAATGGCTTGACCGATCCTTATGAAATTTTGTGTATATGCACACAAAATGTCGGGTAGGTCTGAGAATCGAAAAACATGTATTTTTCATACCCCTAAATTTTAAGGGTAGTCCACTCCTAAATTTTGTTTTTATTTTTAAATAATTGTTTTTGTTTTATTTTTTAATGATATAGCATTAAAAATACATAGATCCCAATTTTTTTTTAGAAAGACAACTCCCGTATTAGGAATATAAATATTTAAATAAATATTTCGAACATCTAACACACAACGCCATCTAGTCTCAAACTAAGCGAAGCTTGTATTATGGGTACTAGACAACAGATATGAATACATAAATACTTTTTTTTGTAAATACATACATATTATAGATAGAAAACATCCAAACTCCGAAACAAATATTTGTAGATCGATACATTCCTGTGTCACGGGGATCTTTACAAACATACAAGAAACGGACACAAAGTACACCCAGACTAAGAATTATATCAGTAGAAATGTATGTCCTACCTATGACCTTTTACAAGAATCAAGATATTAGCGATATTGTCCCAAAAATTATAATTATTACTTTCATCAAGATCGGTGAAGCGTGTTAGCTGTGTAGGCGTAACAGACAGAATTTAACCACTATTTCGGATGTCACGCACAACACTTAGCGCAGTAAAAAACTAAAAACGGCGTGATGACCGCATAAACCACTACTCTATCGGTGCAGTCAATCTGCTGTAGTCTCAAGTTATAAGAAATAAAAAGTAAACTTTGTCAGAGAACTTATATACCTACTCATCTAAATAAGTATTTGACAAATACACACAATCCTTAAACACACATACAGCGTCATATACAAAAATAAATGAAATAAATTCAAATCACTGTTAATCCTTTAAAACGTCCACATTTGTTTACATGTTTCGCATTTAATGAACAAACAAATCCTAGCTTTTCAGATGACAAGCATGAAAGCTCAAATATGCATAAAGTTAACATTATTTTACTCCTATTCTGTTGGCCCTGAAAAATCCTTTGCAAGTGTGTTACTATAATACACAAATATGTTTTATATGTGTTAGTGTATAAATAGTACGTGAGGTTGAGAACTTAGGACGGTGTACAGTAAAAGGGATACTATATTTAGTTCTTTGCATTTTCACATTAATAATCAATAAGATAACGTTCGAATAGAGTTTTCTCAGTCAGAAATTATCTGTGACATGCTTTCTGACGTGTGTACAATATATAGACTGAAACCACAAATCATTTAAAAAATAATAATTTTTTCAATCTTAAAATAGAATCTATAATTGCTGGGGCTAGTACTGAACTATGAACTAGTTGATTTTGAGAAAATTTTAATAGCGGACGGTAAAAAGTCCAGTGTGTAGAAGTAAAGTTTAGAATGCACCTTTTGAGGTCTTGTTTCTCGGGCATGTCATGATGGCGTCCAACAGCGCCCACCCTCGTGAAGCTTTTTTTTTTAATGCAGTTTTTTTGAATCATCATCATAAGCCTATCGCAGTCCACGGCTGGACATAGGCCTCTCCAATTTCACGCCACTTAGTTCGATCTATGGCTTCTCGCATCCAGCTCCTGCCAGCCGTCTTGCGCAAATCATCGCTCCACCTGGCCTGTAAACGATCACACTATAACATAGAGATATAGTTACACTAGGTAGGGGTCAGAGAATTCACTTTTAAATAAATAAATAGCACCGGCGGGTGTTTATGATCCGATTTTAGAGGCAGATTGAGTAGATATTATAGCGACGCAATGCAGTTAGTAAAGTTAGGTTTGTTTATCAATAGCCTGTAGTGTGGCTATTCTTAAGGTTGGAACTTTTTATACGTCCTTTGCCGACGGGGTTCGAGAATAATTGTAGAGCGACTGTACTGGAAAATTAACCATCTACTCGCTCTACTGACTGTATACAGGATACAAGTTATGTGAGGGCCATGTTAAGAGTAACTTTTAAGAAAACGCTTCGTTTAAACTAGGTTTTACTTATGTGAAAATTATAATTATTATTTTGGGTACGCTTTATTTGATTATTAACTTTCGCTTGCGGCTGCGGTTGTGGCGGTGATTCTTGAAACTGATATAACTTCTTTATTTATGAAACGATTGTAATGAAATAAACACCTAATCTTAGGTGAAGAAAACCGCAACGTAGAAGTGATCGAAACCGAAACCAAATTGATATTGCGATTTCTAAGATTTGCGTGCACAAACGTACAGATAAACAGACATACATACAAACAGACAAAGAGACATAAATTCTAAATATTATAGTTTTGGTTCTATTACGTTCATAAAGCCTCCCTATTATAGTTTATTTTGAAAGATATATATATCTTTCAGGTACAGACAGTGATCAGTAAAATTTTTATTATGTATAGGATTGATGATAGAGAAACGGATGTGCAATTATTCTGATATGGTTAATATATCTATAAAAAGGTAGATCTCACGAATGAAATATTTAAATCTCTGACCATGCCATATAACCAAATACTCATACATATAGGAATCACACTAATATTATAAAGGAGAAAGTTAGTTAATTTGTTTAGCTTCCACGCGAAAACTACTTAACCGGTTATCATGAAACTTTGTACCCATATTCTTTGAGGTATTAGACAGAATATAGGATACTTTTTATTAAATGTGAGCGAAGGGCGGGCGAAAGTTAGTATGTAATAATTCTTTATGAGAGTGAAAGATGTCGCAATGCTCATGAAATTGCTTCAGAAAAGATTTTTGAATAAGTTAGATTTAAAATAATATATATTAAAAAATCTATACTAAACATAAATATTTACCTCTATCTACCCTCTTTATGCAAATATGTGGCACGGAAGCAAATTATATTTAAAATATTGTTGGAACCTAGAATTTTTAATGCCTATTATTTAAGCAATTTTCCATTACATATGATGTGTTTCTGGATGTAGCAATGATGAATTTTAATGATTAATAACACAAAAATATCAACGATGCCAGGCCAAATACATGTGATGCAATCGCAGATTACTTTCTTCAAAAGTGTCTCAACAAAGCCTTCCTACGAAGTTTACGGTTCAAAGATTTTTCACTTTGGGAATTTCAAAGTCAAAGTGGAGAGAGAAAAAAAATAATGAAGACTAATTAATGTATAGAACACGTTTGGTTGTTTCTTCGATTCATCAATAATTCTGGGCACAGAAAACGCTGTGGAATGCCTTGCAGATTTTATCCTTATTATTGCAATTAACACACTGGTTTCTATTTGAAGTAACGCAAAAATAGACAATTCTTAGATATGTTTTTAATTGAAAGAGTTTTTATTGCAAATAACAGAAAAGTCTGTGGCTTTTTAGGTTTTTGATTGGATTTTGGTTTAGGTATGACTACAATAATGTGTATAACATTTTTTTTCTGACCGACATTACGTCAAATTTATTCAAAATGAAGTAACAAACTTCTAAAAACTACTAATTTACAAAAAGGCCGACTCGTTAATTTTGGTTGCAGGTGATTTTCAGGTGAAAAGTATGCCCATTTACTAGAATACTACAATACTCAAAATAGCTAAAGATTTTTAGTTCCGCTATCTTTCACACCTCATAGAAACATTATATTTAATTTTCTTTTTTCATTTAAATTACAAAAAGAATCTTAAATCTATTACAACGCGTAAAACTTACCAAACGAAAATGTTATGAAGCGAGATGCGCTCTTATTTTGACCTATTTGACATTTATATTCTTTCCAACAAAAAACAAAAACGTCTAGCATTGAAAAAAAAACACCTTAAAATATCCCCTTAAAATCAAAACAGCAGGTAACTAAGATAACCTAGGTATTTGCATAAATCCTATCCATTAATAATAATACATTTTTCAAGCGTTCATTTATTTTGCTTACACTTATTTTGGGTTTATTCTTAACATATCTGAACTGTTAAATATCTTAGGTATATATTTAAAAGATATTATTTATAAATAAAAGAAAATTCTAAAAGCCAAGGTCACTTAGGTATACTCTTATCATAAAATCAATCAAACTTTGATATTAATGAAATATAAAGAAATTTCGGCAGCAAGCATGTAAATCCTCCTCTTACCTACAAACCTGATGCCTACTCAAATTGTAATTGTTAAATGATAAAACTAATCGAGTACTACATACATTGCATAATTAACGTTCAAATTGGAAATTGAAATATCATTTCTGTCTCAAGGGACAACTTAAACGACATCAGATCGATATGATTAGTTGATGAATTTACCCCTCACGACACTAAACTTACTTTTTTAACCTAAAAAATGTATCTGAAATCTCATAAAGCTGTTTTCAAGACTTACTCCAACCCGACGACGAATAACGGATGCAATTAATAAAAAAATGTATTTTACTTTCACAGCTTTGAGCTTCCACAAAACAAAGAACTCTCCAGTTTTATTAAGCCATTATGAAATAAACAAACAATATCTACAAAGGAATTTGCAAGTATAAAACCATTCTTGCACTGACACGAAGGATAAAAACGAAAGAGCGCTGTTTTTGACGTGGCGAAAATTTCAGCTTTATACTGTGGAATTTATATTTTGAGTTATTTTATACAACTCTATTAAGAATACCACTTTTAAGGTAATAAAGAGTAATGAGACTGATGAGTAGCTACTTGAAGACAAGAGATTACCGTTGCCAATAGATCTGCCAGCTAAGAGTCACAAATTTCATAGCGGCTTTTTTTAATTCCCCTCTCTCAAAATTAGGTGAAGGGATGCTAAACTCTGTTAATCTCACTCACTTGGTGAATGAATGAATGAATTGCTTAACACCGGTTATCTGCGAGGCCATCGATGACTCCGGTAGAGCCTACACATTTGTGCAGTAACATGACTCTCTCAAATTAGTTAAGCCTGGTTTTATTTATTCTGTAACTCCGGTAAACAGGCGTATTAAGATTCTTTTTCTGTTAATACTTACAAACTTAGTGTGGTCATTAATACTGTTACAATTAAATGTAAACAAAATAGTATTATTGAATTTGGCATCTGACATTTTTATACGAATGCTCATTGTGTTTTCTTATTTTCGCGCTGATGTATTATAAAATATTTTGTGATCTTAAAATGGAGTAGGGTGATTAAGAGAAACGAATCGCTGTGATTGCATTACATAAAGTATACAAAGATCCTTTTTAAAATCCTCCATACGCTTGGTATTAGTCAAATATTTTTATACCGGGCCATTGACAGGTACAATGAAAACTCATCTTTTTGTTACAGCAAAAGATCAGGCGAAATAGGGGATTAAAGCAGTAAGGGGAAGAAATTCTGTCCGAAAGCAAAAAAAATATCTCGGGAGATGAAGATAGTACCTAGAACCATGTCGTGTATTTTGAAAGATGACTTCGGACTTGCAGTCTACAAGAGACACACTGGTCATTTACTAACAGATAATTTGAAAAATGAATAGGGTGGTAAAATTAAAAACAACTACTTAAGCGGTACACAAAGGGAGGTCACTGAATTTTTTTTTTACGGATGCGAAATTTTTTACCGTCAAGCAATATGTTAACAAACAAAATGACCGTACTTATGCTAAAAGCTCTAAAAAAGCTTCCCAATCAGTCAACAAAGTACGATGTGGGCATTGTCCGACTTCAGTGATGGTATGAGGGGGTGTTAGCACTGAGCCATATTTTTGTGGATATCAAAACGTTTTTGAGAAGGTAGTTAAGTCCCTTAACAACACCATCAATAACCGAGAATGGTCCTTTCAGCAAGACTCGGAGCCTGGTCATAAATCTCGATCTACCCAATTTTGGTTAGAAACGAACGTTCTCGTCAAAACTGAATACTGGCCATTATCTAGATTTGACCTTAATCCATTGGATTATGATTTATGGTCAGTTGGCAGTGAAGAATTTTCCTACAGAAAGAGTGCGTGGTGCTATTGATAACTGGCCTCAACGTTTAAAGAACTGCATTGTAGCCACTTCGTATAATCTTCTTATATTTTTAATGGTTTTATATTACAATATACCACCGACTGCTTAGTGGCGCAGCGGTACCGTATGTGATTGCTGTGCCTGAGGTCTCGGATTTGATTCCCGGGTCGGATCAAATGTTTGTAGGATCTGTAAATACTTGTTTCGAAGTTTAGGTATTTTATGTGTATGATATGTATCTATTTACAAATAAAAAGTATTTATAAATTATATCAGCTGTCTAGTATCCATAATACATGCTCTGCTTAGTTTGGCACTAGATGGCATTGTGTGTTAGATGTACGGCATATTTATTTGTTTATTTATTATTATATATTAAACAAACACACTATAACAGTAATAAATTTTACGTACAATAAAAAATATTTTTCTTTATTGCATTTATGACAAGACTAAGTATTATACACAGAAACATCTAGATAAACGCAAAGACTTATTTAAGTATGTAAATATGTTGACCTGATATGGCACCTGAACAAGTGTGTTGAGTTCGCGATGGTCTCAAGCCATCGCAACTTTTCACACCTGGATTCAATATATTTGCCCCCTTGTGTTCATTAAATATATCATATTTCCTATACGACAATTTGTCGTTATTCGGATACCAATGGATCTGACGATGCGTAAAGCCATTCATATCGGATGAATGCACAACGATGATAGATTCTTGTTTATTGGAATTTCCACAAACTGTATTGAAATTTAAGAAATTTTCTTTGAGTATTTATAAAGTAAAACACTCGAAATTGGTAATTATCTAAAATAATTAGTACAAATCACGGTACGATATTTTCACACGTTCATATTAGCTACTCTGCATTATTATATTGGAATGTTTGTACGAACACCTAAAGTTTCAGACTCAGGAATTCTTACTTCAGAGTTTGAGTAATAATGAGTATAATTTCAAAGCTGTAATTTTGTGTATGAAGCGATTTGAATCTACAATTGCTGACGGAGTTTCATAATAATGTAATCAAATTAATAGTATATATATATTATGTATTTAAAGAGAAATCTTTTGCATCTGTACACATCGCATTATTTGTGAAGAAAAACAAGTTCCACAAGTCAACTGTAAGAGTTGGAAATAAAATAAACCTATTTTCAAACTAGTTAACTTGGTACACATGAAGCTAAAGACACTCAATAACAACTTCTTCAGCTATGAAATGGATTTCATTTTAAAAATGTACGGGTACTTGTAATGTGTACCAACATTAATTTAAATAGTGGTCAATATTCTAAACTAAGTACCATATACATACCATGTAAGTAATACCGTGTGTCGGGCATGACTAATTATGCCCAATATATTTGATAAGTTATCATGTATTCGATGTTCTGTCATTAATAATCGTGGGAGAGCCACGCTTCGGCATGAATGGGCCCGCTCGACCGGAGTGATAGGAGGGAGGGAGGCCGTGGCTCACAGAAAACCTTGCGCTGTGTTTCATCGAGTGAGTGAGGATACCGGAGGCTCATATCCCAATTCCTCCCCCTATGCCCCTCCTCATCCCCCAAAGGCCGGCAACGCACTTTTGACGCCTCTGGTGTTACAGGGCGGCGGTAATCGTTTACCATCAGGCGATACGTCTGCTCGTTTGCCACTTATGCCATCAAAAAAAACAATTAAATTAGAGATTCTGATCACTGATCAATATTTAGCCATAATAGACCAGTTATTCCAACATATTATTGTCTCTAAGATAGCTGGTATTATGTGTTCAGATATGTTCAGACATTTTAACACACAACGCCATCTAGTCCCAAACTAAGCAGAACTTGTACTATGGGTACTAGATAACTGATATTGACTGACTGACTTATATTGTATTATATTCTTTCATTCTGGAACTCCTAATCTGAACAAAATAAATTAAAACTATCAAATTGTCACTAGATTTACATTAATGAATATATTTTTTTTGCAATATTACCACCGGAGTATTAGCTATTATTTTTAAAATTTAATAAAATTTGGATGTAGAGTACCGAGGTTACCGGTGTTAGAGACCACATATGCTTCATTCTCACTTAATGCAAATATTACGAATATTCGTGTTTAAATGTAATATACTTACTTACAGCCAGTTTTAATTTACGTTTTGTCATAAAAATCTAGAAAAGCGATACGTGAAAAGGTATCTCACTAGGTCACTGTCATTGCGACTGCAGACAATGATTTCAACAATCAGCATCAACAGCATGGTGATTCACTCCATGGCGGCCTAGTAACACTTCTGCATCACACTCATCAACCAAACAAGACAGCATAAACGCTGTCATTTTACGTTGATCTTCTGTGCGAGGGTAGTACCGTTCCGGTCGAACCGACCCAACCGTGCTGAACTCAGAGTGGCTCTTCAACCTTGACAAGTATTGTTTCAAAGTTTGGATTAAGTATTTACAAAAAGTATTTATGTATTTATATCAGTTGCCTAGTACCCATAGTATAAGCTCTGTTTAGTTTGAGATTAAACGGCGTTGTGTAAAAAGATCAGAAAATTGCCAGCTAAGACTTAAAAAAATTCGTGGTTTTGCTATTTTACATTATGAAGATTACATCTAAAAGTCATTAAAGGTAACCAAATAATCAATGTTTCTATTCCTGGCACGTTCACATTACCTACAGAGGAAAATGAGAGCTAAAACCAAGTGAGTAATTAAATTAAGGAAAATAGATTTGTTCCAAATTAAACTTTGTAAGAAACAAAAGCTTCCTTCACAGAATTACCTCTTACTTTCTGAATACAGTTACTTAGTAAGTTTCTTTATCTCAACAAAGTAATACCCAACACATTTGTTAAGAATAGGACAGAACAGGGAAAATTGTAGAAACATAATTGATTTGGTTTCAACGTAAAAATGGTTGAGTGTTGTTGTCTGTGACTCAGATGCGAGATTGCCAAGAAAAAAATTTTTTTGACAATGTAAAAACTTCTTTTTTATTTAATAAAAATTATTTTACAAATATCTCAAAAAAATAAGAGAGTTACAAGGATTCAGGACGAAAATATAATCACTCAATAGCCTTCAGTAAAATTAATATACCGTTGCCAGCCTATTGACGGCAATTGCTGAATGAAGGCTTCTCTTAAGGTGCGCCAATTATCCTGGTCTCTGACAGTCTACATTATTTCATTGGCATTTATTTTCCTCAAGTCATCAGTATATTGTGCCTGCACTACGTTCGGTACATATCGGCTGAAACAAGAAGCATTAGCCTATAGATCAACCCATTAATGCAAATAAATCGTCATAATCGTTAATTTTCTTTTAGTCCACTACTAAACATAGAGATGTGGCTTCACTGTGCATCTTCTACCGCATTTACTATGGGGAGTACTCCAAGGAATGGTTTGGGCTGATTTCTGTCGCCTCTTTCCGCACTCGTCAGAAACTTCATCCCCATCATCTAGATGGTTGGTAGTTCACAACTGTGCGCTTTTCAAGGAACTTTCTGCCTCGCCCAACAAAACTGGAATGAACAGTCGCCTGCGGTATTCCCGGACCAATACGACCTTCAAACCTTCAAGAAGAGTGTACTCCTTCTTAAAAGGCCGGCAACGCACTTGTGACGCCTCTGGTGTTGCTGGTGTCCGTGGGCGGTGCTAATCGCTTACCATCAGGCGATGCGTCTGCTCCTTTGCCACCAATATCATAAAAAAAGAAAAGGATATATACAGGAAGATGTTTAACTATTTACATTAAAATATTTTTAAAGGCTGTTTGAAAATGTCTTGAAACATATAAAAAATAATCTAATATATTTTATTAAAATGATTTTATAGTGAAATATAAAATATCTACATGTAAGTGTGTACGTTTATCCAATGCAATTCCTCTTACTATCTCTCCGCTTGCACATCGTAAGAGGCTATAAAAGTGTCATAACTGGCAATATCCTTCAAGACGAATCCAGTCTTAGATATAAGAGCACAAAGCGCTATAAAGCGGATATTGACATCAATATAAGTATAACTTCCTACGACGAATGATATGAGTATAAACTAATTGCTTGGTTATAGTACCTCAGTAATTATAATATCCCAATGTTAACGTCTAAGAGATCTTAGAGAATCTAAGTAGGTACTTAACATTATGTATAAAACTGTTAATATTTTAAATGAAAAACTTCACGAAGTTTGGAATTAATTTGGTTAAAGTTATTGCCGTTGGTGATTCTGAGTCTTAGGCACGAAATAGGTTGACCATGCAGATCTGGACTGTGTCCTAAGCTGATGGATGTGTTAACTTGTTCTAAAATTATATATGGAAATTTATAAGTTTATAAGAAACTAAACCAAACTCTTTTTTATCATGTACTCGGTATTGATTATTATTTTAGGCACATAAATATTTTCAGGAAAATTCAGCAATTTTGGAGCTCTATTCCTCAAAAAGTAACTGCAATTCTTACTTACTTACTTTGTCCGACTATACTAATTGTTGTACTAGTCAACATTTAATGGCGTCACTATTAAATTCTATATATGTGATCTATTAAAAAGAATAATAGGTACACAAAATCTAAAACAGGTTTCAAATAATTATTCGTTGAAGCACTTGAATTCTGTCTTAATATTACATCGTATAAAATATCAAGTGACCTATATTAGGTTAAAGATCGGCAAATATTAGCCTCAAATATTGCTTACGCACGAGACAGCCAGCCTAAATATTTTTTCTACTTGTACAAACATTGATACTCAAAGTTTGGACGACATAGCGCATTTGACAATAAATGGATTTATTCTCCCAGGTTCAATTCCTGTTCACTGTGAATATTTCTGGACATGAAAACACTTGCATATTATGAGCTCAGCTTATTTTAATTATAAAAATGAAACGTAATATACAAAATTTCATTATATTACATTAAACATCCTCTTTCTCTTCTTAGGTATATCCTTGTTTTAATTTATTTATCGTGAAATTAATAAGCAATTGTAATGTTAAGTACATAAGCATGTAATATTTATATGTAAGTTGTGTTACCAATATTTGCGTTATGGAATGTTAAAAGGATACATCTATATATCTTGCAGAAGAATTACATAGTTTTGTAAGAATCATTTGTATAATATATTGGCTGACATAGCAAACGTTGTTTTGCCGGATCATTTTTATCATTGAGGGCTATGAAAAATAGATGTTGGTCGATTCTCAGACCTACCCGATATGCACGAAAATTTCATAAAATCAGTCCAGTCGGTTTGGAGGATTTGGTAACAAACACCGCGACACCAGAATTTTATATATTAGAATTAGTAGCAACTAGAATTTTATTCTCCAAATAAACTATGATTTTTGTCGATAAGATATATATATATATTTCTTTCTCTCTCTATTTTATATATATAACTCTCTATTTTGCATTATATATATACTGAAGAGCTCCGAGAACTGGTGCTCAAGTGACACGCGGGTTCTCATAACGGCATAGTTCACGCACTCATCTAGATAAATGGTTATATACATTAACTTTCCCGGCTAATAAACTAAGGAATGCTTGACCAAGAATGAATGTAGGTTATTACAGTTGGCGGTCGCAGATGCGATTGAATGCAGATAATTGCGGACTTCCATCTCAATTTGCCTTAATTGCTTCGTAGACTTTGTTTGTGTTGTAAACGGAAAATTTTAAGTTAAACAAAAGTAAATGCTGGTACTTAGTACTACTTTTTACAGAAATATAAATTCTTTATAAAAAATAGTGGAAAACTAGACGTTTTTTCTTTAAGAGCTTTTACTCTGAAGCTCCTGTGACGAATGTGTCCGACATTTTTTAGTAATCGTGATAGTGATGACTTTAGCTGAGGGAAACAAAATTATAAATATAATCCAGTGATTTAGATTAGATTTTTGTAGGAACACAGTTTGTGTATCGGTAAATATCTATTCCAAATTAGTTGGTAGCTCAAAAATGGTTATGAGTGGCATTTGTTGCCTCTAATAACCTTCTTTGAGCCTACGTCATTGAAAAAATGATAATATATGAAAATAAGCACCACAAAAGAAAACGTTAAGGCCATAATATTTATACAATATATATATAATAAACTGCTACATCAATTACAATGAAATTGTTTCATAGAGATACTTACAATCTTAAGAAAGGACATAGGCTATTTATTCACCGCAATAACCAACAAATTGCAAATCTAGTAAATTAATAAATGTTTTAGGAATTGCTTCAATTGTTTTTGACTTCAGTGCATTAAATTATAAGAACACTAAGAAAAAACTAATAGTAATTGCTCTATAGTAGTAACCTGGCTAAAAGATAAAAGATAATATCAGAATGATAGATACTAATGGCATTGTGTTTGAATGTGTGTTTTGCATTTCAATCAAATAGATGCACCATTTTCATCGAGTATCCATCGATTGCATCTCTATGTACATTACCAACTCGATAGTCGGGTGTGCGATCTTTTCGAGTGATCAGTCCACTTTACAAATGAGATCAAGATAGTGCAGCAAGAAACTGACCTAGAATAAACGAGTACAGACAATATTGTAAACTTTTTAATTTTGTGAAATTGAGGCCCAGAGGCTTGATATAAATATATACAACATTTCAGTTCATAAGTATTTAAAAAGTTAGAAATATGCACTTAGTGTTACAAATATCAGAAGGAAACGTTACCTACGGACCACTTTACCGTCGAGTACACGACTATTAAGCGGGATATATACTTGCTTACCACATCACTGTCAAGTTTGTGTCCCCAGGTAACTACTAAGTATCTACTTTTAAATATTCTATGCTCTTTTCTTGCCGTTAAAATGGTTTCTAAAGGCAGTGAGATACCTTAAAGTTGTCGTTTAGCATATTATTATATATCCAGTATGTATATTTTTCTCCAAAAGACAACACTCGTATTAGGAATGTATCCTTTGTCACGGGACACTTTACAAACATACAAGAAACTGACACACAGAACGCCCGGACTCGGCACAACAATTTGTGGAACACAAAAACTGTTGTCTCATATGTGGTTTGAACATATACCACTCAGAGCAAAGGTGGTTTAAATCACTGCAAAATTCGTGCAGTATAGGAACTTTTACCATTTTTATTACAAGTTATCTTTAAATTAGTTTGATTCATGTCTTCGTGCTCTGAAAAGAAACGGACAACAGTTGTCCCCTTAATAATATAACCATAACAGCTGCTGACGTTTTATCATATATCACACCTGCTACTACTACGCACGGCAGTAATTTTACCTCGCAATAACGGCTCTCATTTTTAGGGCTCAGTAGGGTAAAACGGGACCCTATTACTAAGACTTTGATGTAGACTGTCCCTAGGCTGTATCTCATGAATCGTGATAGTAAGACAGTTGAAATTTTTAGAAATGATATATTTCTGTTACTGATGTAACAATAAATACTAAAAGACAGAATAGAATAAATATTTAAGGGGGCTGCCATAATAAACGTGATTTTTGTTCAATTTTACTCGATATTGATAACGGCAAGGGATCGCATCAGAAACGAGGTGATCTGACAAAGAACCAGGGTCATCGACGTAGCCCGCAGGATTAGCAAGCTAAAGTGGCAGTGGGCTGGCCACATTTGCCGAAAAACCGATAACCGTTGGGGTAAACGAGTTCTTGAGTGGAGACAGCGTCTCGGCAAACGTAGTGTAGGACGTCCACAGGCCAGGTGAGTGATGATTTGCGCGGGACGGCTGGTAGGAGCTGGATCCGAGAAGCCATAGATCGAACTAAGTGGCGTGAAATTGGAGAGGCCTATGTGCAGCAGTGGACTGCGATAGGCTGATGATGATGATGATGACAACGGCAACAGGTGGACGCATGAAATGTACGGATAATGGTAAGGAACCTTTCCTGCGCGAGTCCGACTCGCACTTGACCGATTTTATTGCTATATAATACAATGTATGAAAGTAAGGTACATTTATTTAATTTATATTACATCGAGTCATTAGAAGACTTGTTAGATATGTTTTTGTGAAAAGTCATTGTAAGGATCATATACCAAAAAGTAAAATGAAAGATAAGGTAATTGTTGTAGCTATTTATTGTATTTAGTTAAATTCCAGTTTAATGAATAATTATGTAAGTTCGTATTACTTATACTTGTTAAGTCAACCGATCAAACACGAAGCTTGATATATACTAATTATTGTATAAAATTTAACTGTTAACTGCCTTGGTGGGGCAAGTTGTATTGTAAGCAACTGCTTATATTGCTGGTAGTGTTTGAGATCTCGGTTTCGATTTCCAGGTCGGACCAAATGTTTGTATGATCTGCAAATATTTGTTATGGAGTTTGGGTGTTTTCTATGTATATTAAGTATATATTTACAAAAAAAGTATATATGTATTTATATCAGTTGTCTAATGCCCACAACATGATAAGATGTTAGAAAAAAATATTTATTTATTTTTAATATTATACTTTACTATAAAAAAAATATTTAAAAATGTAGTAAAAGCATGAATAACATAAATATAAACCTTAATTAACTCTTAATCTTGAACACCGCATCGCCCACGTGCAGAGAAGCTGTTCTATTTATACCGTCGTCGTCCCGTTTATTAACGGATCAGGTGAAGACATTTACATGTTCAATCCGTTTGTCAAGGGATTCGTAGAATGAGTATATTATTTAAATTGTGTGGAAATGGGTTCACAAGAACAAGATACTTTTTACATGTTGTTTTCAAATTAAGCGTAATGAGTGACTATCAACAATTATTTGAGTAAAATGTAGCCTATTCAAGTGTCTGTCATATACTTATAATATATGCATATGTATATTTATTTTATTTTCTCTTTTTAACTTAATTGTTATGTTATAGTTTGTAAAAATGTATCCTATACGCGTCTAATTCCACTAGTGCAAACTTCTGTATTTCAGCAGCCCAAGATACAAGCGAAGCTTAGTTTGGGTGCCACCATCAATTATTATAACATTTTGTGCAAGTATTTGAATAAAGAATTTGAATTTTTGAAGAATTTGATTTAACCTTGATAGTATTATTACGAAGGCGCTCATAGCCCAGTTGCACTCGGTGATTAGTAACAATCATCGAGGGTAAGCAACGTTGGCGCGGTCAGTACCTGGATGGGTGACCGCTGGTGGCATGTTACCATGAGCGTCTCCGTGATTCGGAGGTCACGTTAAGCAGTCGGTCCCGGTTGTTATCATATGATAACAGTCGTGAAGCTTAGTTGGAGGCCTTCGGGCGGCTTAAAAACATCCAACGGCAAGATTTACGTAGCCACAACGTATTCTTGCCAGTCCCCAACCCGCACTTGGCCAGCTTGGGGACGTATGGCCTTAANGTCCCCAACCCGCACTTGGCCAGCTTGGGGACGTATGGCCTTAACCCTCTCCTGAGAGGAGACCCGAGCCCAGCAGTGGGACATTATGGATTGTTGTTTTTTTTGTTTTTTTTTTTGTTTTGTATTATTACTGATTTATTATATATTTAAGACATGCGTACCTCGCTGTTTACCACAAAGTTTCTTTAAATATCCTTACCTAATGTGAATTTCTATTCACATTAGGTAAGGATATTTAAAGAAACGAGTCACCCATTCCGAAATACAGAATACTTTATTTTATGTCATGCTGTGTTCAGTAAGTTGATGTTAACATTGATCATATCCACTGTGACCGAATCGACACGCATGTCAAAAAAAAATTAATTTTGTAAAATGCGTAAGGCGTTAAGGTCAATCATTCGATATCATTTATTTTATATAGTTACTTAAGCCGATATATCCTCGAAAGTGTATTACGCAATAAATACTAATTTATTCAGGGTTACCTATAACCACGATCAGGTCTGACCAAAATGTCAAGCAATACAAAAGTTCAAACACAAATGAACCTCGTAGTTAGAAATTCAACACACTACTTTTAATCAATTAATGATGATATAGAAATATTTCAATGAATTTGTAACAAGAACAATGCTTTAAAATTAGATGCGATTTTAAAATCATTTTGAAATATACACGTACGTTTAAAAATCTTATACCAAAAGTATTCAATTTTAATTTAAAGGTTATGGAACTGTTGTTAAAGCTACTTTGGAGGTTTGACTATGTCGAGCAACTAGCTGTGTCAATTTAAGGAGAAGAGAGAAAGATTTTTTTCTTATAAAAAAACTCTTTAAGCCAATAAGCTGCAGAATAACTCTAAATCCCCGTATTTCGTCACGATAGCAGCAGAATATAGCTTATAAAAATGCATTCTTGCCGAGTGGAAACTTTAGTATGTAAATTCTTTTGATACCATAAGAACTCATCTCAGACGATCCAATTAAATGATTGGTTTGAAAATGTCGACTTACAATAAGTATTATCTCTTTGCGAATTGTAGCTTCAATTTATATGATGCGGTATTCCATTATTATTTTTATAACATTTTTATTATTGGAGTTTCTATTTTTGTAGAAATGTTTTATTAAATTCTCGACGCCTTTACTTATAACTCATGATATGGTGTGTAATTGTAATGAAAAAGAAGTAATTATCCGGCGTTATTGGTGATACTTATACGTATTATAATTAATAACTACCAATTTAGGTTTAAATTTTACTGTCTGAGATACAACGGCTCGAAAGACCATTGAAAGTCACCTCCACGGGTCCTTCGAGCTGTTGTATCTCAAACCGTAAAACTCGTTTCTTATTTGCTGATTTAGGCATTATAAGTCAAATGCGCATATTTTTTTTAAGAAAAGGCCTCCTATTTTTTGTATATATCTAAGTGTTATGAACGTTTTAGGTTTCGTAAGTACTATCTTACACATAGGTACCAAAATAGACACACATGGACTTTATTTATACAAAATAAGAACTTAAATCAGAATCAAATGCTTTGATTGTGAAAAATATATATGAATTATTTATCTGTTGTAACTAAATTAAATTATATTATTTTATTTATATAAATATTTTATATAATTATATATTATATTATATATAATTATAATTATAATATTATATTATATATTA